>JAMXBB010000003.1:57444809-57541368 GCA_024138015.1 Lumnitzera littorea | reverse complement strand
GACATGGCCGTGTCCCCAGCTCGTGTAACTTTCTGCACTAAGGCAAAATTTTCTGTATAACTTCAAAACTTCATAACTTCTTCGTTCAAACTCTGAATTGAGTGAAACTTGATTCTTTTTCTTCGTTTTCGATCCTAGAATGCGTTTAAACCTTGAAATCAAAATTTTACTCAATTAAGTATCATTTTCTTTAAAGAAAACCAAAAGTGTAAGGGAAATACTATAAAATCACCATATGAAATATGTTTAAAATCAAAGTTATCAAATTTCCCCACACTTGAGCATTTGCTTATCCTCAAGCAAATAAATCAAAACCAAACTTTCGAGACAAGAAACGCTAAACAAAATTTATCACTATTTAGGAAACCGATGAACGAATACACTTGACCCAATGAAAGGTAAGAAAATTATTTTCAACTAACTTGCAATAATAAAGTCAACCAATTTCATCTGACCATATTCAAATACTCTAACCATACTTAATACTAGAGTTCACTAGCTAATTTATGAAAATCAAAGTTTACCTAAGCCATTTAACCAAGGATTCTTAAACTAAAAATTGGATTTAACATCTCACCAACCGAGAAAGAGTCATAAAAATTTTGTCCATTTGACTAAAATGTATACAATGCTCTCTACCATCTCATTAAGCACCGTAATCTAAAACAAACACATTTTACATCCACTCATCCTTTGATCATCCCCCTAATTCATGCTTTTATTGAGAGGTCTTTTGAATTTACTTTATTTAATGCACAATTGTGTTGGTAGAGGGAAAGAATCTCGCTCTTCTAACGGATCAAGATCGATCCATACCAACTTATTTCTTATATTGATAGCTGGAAAGAACCTTGCTCTTCTAACGGACTAAGGCCGATCCATATCAATTTTTTCATTAAAATTGGCATTGGGACTCAATCTCGCTCTTTTGACGGACCAAGACGAATCCTTACCAATTTTTCTATTCATACACTTGTTATTACTTTTGACCTCCAATCATTATGATTTTTCAGTGGTTTCTCAAAAGAAGAATTTCATTTGTTTGTTTGCTAAAAATTATAGGGCTCTTAAAAATTTCTAAGAGAAAGGTATACATAAAAGTAAATTTTAAAAATAACCATGACTAACTCTCAACTAGTGATGTTGCTCCAATCTCAAGTCTTAAAATCCTAAGCTAAATAATTCGTAACATTGCCTTCCAAAAATTTGACTAATCAATTCTCGTAAAGTATAATAAGGTCAATAATGATCAACATGACATAGTTGATTTGGCTTAATACCCATTAATCACCTATTGCAAGTTAACTTAAAAATTAATTGGGTTAATTATGAATAATTGGTCTCCTAAACAGTAACAAATTCATATATATCCCTTCCCCACACTTAATAATGTACATTGTCCTCAATGTACGATGAAAAATCATAGCAGCAAGAAAAAAACAGCATAAGGAAAAAGGAAACATATGTACTGAAAAGAAACTAATACTTCCCTACCAGTCGAAAAGAAGCGTAAAATGAAAAAGCATCATCATTATATATATCGGAGTTCACAAGTCTTGATCAATAAAAGACAACACAAAAAATTTAGAACTAAGAAGAGGGATCAGAATCTGTCTCTTCAGCCTCCTCATCAGATGGTGCCTTAGCCATCGTAGCATCATCATCGTCATTACCGTCTTCATCATCCTCATCACTTTCTCCAGCCTCCTTGTCTTCACCACCCTCATCAGCCTCTTCCTCACTACTCTCATTATCCTCTTCCTCTTCCTCACTCTCCTCTTCATTGGTAGCTGACTCTTTCATTTTAAGAAATTCTTCCATTTTGTCCTGGCGGATATGAAGTTTATCCACTCTCTCTCTTATATAACGAACCTCAGATAGCAACAAATCAAATTTATCTTCAAAGTTGGCTGAAGACGTCTGGCCCCGAGATGTGCTGTTGCGAGAATGTCGACCTTAACGTCTTGTTGGTAGGAGGTTCATAAGTCGGAATGAATTAAGGTACATAGGAGTGACTTGGCTAACCAAAGTAAGTAAGGGCCAAGCAACAACCTTAGTCCGCATGGCCTGCACTAGTAAAGTAATGTAAGGGCCACAACAAATATGCCCTTTCTTACGAGTAGTGGTGGCTTGGTAGCTAAAAAGTTCGGCGATTTCGATGGCAAGATTGATGGGGTGTTTATGAATGACACTATAAAGATAGAGGCAATCCTTGTTGGACACTACCCTAGTGCTAAGGCCTCGGCCAGTCAATGTATAGGAAAAGAGCCAGTGAAGAACCCGATATTTAGGCCGGACTAATTGAGAGGCCTGACTCCTGGCTAGATCATAGGCATCGCCAACAGTAATCTCATTCCAAAATGACCCTGCCGTGACGCCACGAGGAAAACAACACGAGAGACGTTAGAATTCGTCCGTCCGTGTATATCGCTCTTCATATAAACCAAGATATCGGCCCAGGTGAGCAATGGTCATGTGGAATGGATGGCCACTCAAGGTGAAGTGTAATTTGCGTTTTAGGCACATGCTAGTAGCACTTTCCTTATCAAGTATATAAGTGCACAAAAATTCCAGGGTCGGCTCTTTATAAATTGGAGCTTCAAAGGATAACAAGCGCTCCCAAACGGTACCATCCAAAAGCTCCTTCATTTCAGTGGTGAGCTCTAATTGGGTGAGAACATCCTAATCCAGCCAAAAGGTCTCGCTAAAGGGCTTAGTCTGAAGTAGTTGATATCGTTGCACTTGGTAGTCCTCCTTAAATTGGAGCATTGGGTGCTCCATAGGGGGAAGAGTAGCTAGTGGTTCAACTATTACTCCGGATTGCGATGAAGAGGATGCCGTAAATTTAGATTTCCGACGAACTGAAAGCTTAGCTCAATTAGCCATTTGAATACCTAAAAAGAGTCAACAATCCAAATCAAACACGTACATCCGTATTGCACATAGTTGAAGAAGGCAGAAGAAAAGAAGAGCAATAGGGAAGAATGTGAACAGAATGCTCATTGGGGCATTTCAACAAACATATGGAGTGCAACTAGAAAACGAGTTGGTGGAAAAGAAATGAGTGGCAAACACTTCCAACAAATTCCACTACACAACAATTAATGGTGAAAAACAGGCGTCTCAACATATAAAAGACGCTAAATGACCCAGAATTGGTTTCTCCTATTGCTAACCCTAACTAGCATGAATGAATAAAGATGATCAAATTAACCAATAACATTCGGAATTGAGAGAACACAATGAAATCTAATTAGATGAGGCAACATTATGGCATAGAAGATCAACAAACTCAAAGCAATGATGCATGGCATTTATAAATAATCGAAAGAAATCGACAGGCCGAATGGAAAAAACAATATGTACAAGAGTAAGAATGCACATAACCCAACTGCTTAAACATGAGGAAGAGAAAGGAAAATCAATGAGGAAAACTTATTTAGATCAAAATGTGGAATGCAAGAATTGTGGAGAGAAGAGGGAAAATAAGAGAGAATATGAGAGAGATATGTTTGATTGTGAGTGTGTGAGAGGATGTGTGTAATTTAAATAAATCGGTTGTGTGCAAAATCGTGTGATTTTGGGTCGACACGGGCTGGGATACGACCGTGTCCCTTGCCTGTGTAACATTTTGTGTGTGTCGTGTAGAGTTTGGACAGACACGGGCTGGGACACGACCGTGTCCCACACCCGTATAACTTTCTGTTCCCGTGTATATAAACTGGACAGACACAGGCTGGGACATGACCGTGTCCCATGCCCGTATAACTTTCTGAGCTCTACTGTGAAGTCTGGATGCACACGGGTTGGGACACAACCGTGTCCCATGCCCGTCTAACATTCTGTTCGCGGGTGGAAAATTCTGGGTGTACACGGGCTGGGACACAACCGTGTCCCTTACCCGTGTAACTTTCTGTGCCCACACAGTAGAAGCAAAATCTGGGCGGACACGGGCTGGGACATAACTGTGTCCCACACCCGTGTAACTTTTTGTGGGTGAGCAGTTTTGAAAGTCTGGATGAACACGGGCTGGGACACGACCGTATCCCTCGCCTGTGTAATTTTTTTTTTTTTTGTTAAATTAAATTTAAAGATTAAGGAAACTTAAAAATAATAAAACTAAAGAGAAAAAACAAAAATAAAGCTAAAAGGGGAAAAGCTATGACGATAAATTTAAAGAAAAAGAAAAGAAGCAAAGCAAAGCTAGATAAAACGGAAAATAAAATGAAGAAAACTTAAATAACTAAAGCATAAACATAGTTAGACATGGGTTGCCTCCCAAGAAGCGCTTTAGTTAACGTCGATAACTCGACGGGATACGTCTTCTCATGTTAGTTCTATCGGATGGAGATAAAACTCCTCCCGTCCAATATGCTCCAAGTTTCCACTCAAGTATAACTTCAACCGTTGCCCATTTACCTTAAATGTGCCCTTCTCTAGGTGTGTAACTTCAACAATCCTATACGAGAAAACTCGTGTAATTGTAAATGGTCCAAACCACCTAGATTTCAACTTACCTAGGAATAAACGAAGGCAAAAATTATACAAAAGAACATGATCACCTTCTTTAAATTGTCGACCTTGTTTGATTCGCTAATCATGATACTTTTTGGCCCTTTCTTTGTATAATTTGGAGTTCTCATATGCATTCGCTCGCCATTCCTCTAGCTCGTTCAGTTGAAGTTTCCTGTGAGAACCTACACGCTCAAAATCAACATTAGCACTCTTAATTGCCCAATAAGCCTTATGCTCTATCTCTATCGGTAAATAACAAGCTTTGCCATATACAAGTCGGTAGGGTGTGGTCCCGAGTGGTGTTTTGTAGGCGGTTCTATATGCCCATAGAGTATCATCTAACTTTTCTGACCAATCTTTCCTATGATACTCTACGGTTTTTTCAAGAATTCGCTTAAGGTCGCGATTGGCAACATCCACTTGGCCACTACTTTGGGGGTGGTACAAGGTGGCTATCTTGTGTGTAACGCCATAACGTTTCAATACTTGATCAAGTTGAGCATTGTAAAAGTGTGTTCCCCTATCACTTATAATTGTCCTAGGGGTGCCAAATCGAGAAAATAGGCCTTTCAAGAATTTTTTTTACTATCCTAGCATCATTAGGAGGTAGGGCTTTAGCTTCCACCCACTTAGAGACATAGTCAATAGCTAGTAGGATATATTTGTTTCCATTAAAGTTCGAAAAAGGACCCATGAAATCGATCCCCTACACATCAAATAACTCAACCTCGATGATGGGGTTTTGTGGCATTTCATCCCTACGGGATATATTCCCCACTCGTTGGCAACGATCACAACTCTCAACATATCTCTAGGCATCTTTGAATAAGGTAGGCCAATAAAATCCTGCCTCTAGGACATTATGAGCTGTCCTATTGTCGCTATGATGCCCACCCGTAGGCCTTGAGTGACAGTGGCTCAAAATTCGCCAACCTTCGAGGTATGGTACATACCTTCGAATGACATGATCTGCACATACTTTAAACAGGTAAGGATCATCCCAAAAATAATGTTTCACATCAGAAAAGAATTTCTTCTTTTGCTAGTGTTGAAGTCCCTTCAGTATGATCCTAGCAGCTAAAAAATTAGCAATATCTACGAACCAAGGAATTTCCATATCACTTACCTGGGCAATGGCATAGAGTCGCTCCTCAGGGAATTCATCCTTGATCTCGTTCTCGTCGAGCAATTCCAAGTTTGGATTCTCCAATAGGGATAGGTGATTTGCTGCTAAATTCTCAGCGCCTTTTTTATCTTTGATCTCCACATCAAACTATTGTAGCAACAAGATCCACCTAATCAATCTTGGTTTTGCATCCGGTTTTGCTAACAAGTACTTAAGGGCAGAATGATCAGTATAAACAATCACTTTAGATAGAAGCAAATAAGAGCGAAATTTATCAAAGGAAAAAACAATTGCTAGCAACTCTTTTTCTGTAGTAATGTAGTTCTCCTAAGCCTTCGTAAGAGTTTTGCTAGCATAGTGAATTAGATGAAAGTGTTTGTCTCGCCTTTGTCCTAGCACTGCCCCGACTGCGTGATCACTTGCATCACACATAAGCTCAAAGGGGAGTGCCCAATCAGGTACTACCATGATTGGAGCATTAGTAAGTTTCTCTTTAAGGATATTAAAAGCTTCCAAACACTCCTGAGAGAAAACATAAGGCACATCCTTCTCTAATAGCTTAGTCAAAGGGCGGGCAATTTTTGAGAAATTCTTGATAAATCGCCTGTAAAAACCTGCATGTCCTAATAAACTTCTTATGGCCTTAACCGAAGTTGGAGATGGGAGTCTTGTTATCGCATTCACTTTGGTAGTATCCACCTCAATCCCTCGATAAGAGATCTTATGGCCCAGCATAATACCTTCTTGTACCATAAAGTGGCACTTCTCCCAGTTGAGGACAAGATTGGTCTCTTCACACCCGGTAAGTACCCTGTCCAAATTATCTAAACAAAGGTCAAATGAATTGCTAAAAACTGAAAAATCATCCATAAATACCTCCATTATGTCCTTAATCAAATCATCGAAAATAGCTAACATGCATTGCTGGAATGTAGCCGGTGCATTGCAAAGACCAAAAGGCATTCTGCGATAAGCAAAGGTACCATAAGGACAAGTGAAAGTGGTCTTCTCTTGATCTTCCGGTGCAATAGGTATCTGAAAATAACCAAATAAGCCATCCAGAAAGCAATAAAACATATGTCCAGCTAGTCGTTCTATCATTTGATCAATAAAAGGTAAGGGGAAATGGTCCTTACATGTAGCATCATTTAACTTTCAATAATTGATACATACACGCCAACCTGTTACCATTCTCATTGGGATCAATTCATTTTTTTCATTAGGGACTACTGTCATCCCACTTTTCTTTGGAACTACTTGCATTGGACTCACCTATGAACTATCAGAGATAGGATATATCATACCTGCATCAAGGAGTTTGATAACTTCTTTTTTTACTACCTCTTTCATGTTTGGATTCAAGCGTCTCTAGGGCTGCACAACTGGCTTATAGTTTTCTTCCATTAAAATCTTATGAGTACAAAAGGAGGGATTGATACCTCGAATATCGGATATTTTCCAAGAAATGGCCTTCTTATGCTCCTTGAGTACTTTCAGCAACCTTTCTCTCTGTTCTTGTTCCAAATTGGATGCTATAATTACTAGTAATTTGGAGTCCTTCTCTAAGAAGGCATATTCCAGGTAGTCAGGTAATTGCTTTAGCTCCAATACTGGTGGCTCCTCAATTGAAGGTTTTAACTGTGCTTCCTTCTTCTTTTCAAACTCTTCAAACCCTTTCTCGATAGAGATAGGTTTTTTTGCCTCTAGTTGGGCTACCACCTCGGATTTGATAGGATCTTCCTTAAAAAGAACTTCCTGCATATAACTTGAAACAAAAGTGTCAGTAACATCTAGAAGGTAGCAAGTATCATCCTGATCAACAGATTTTTTCATAGCCTCCGAAATTTTAAATGTGATCTCTTCATCTCCTACTCGAAGAATGAGCTTGCCACCACTAACATCAATGATAGCCTTAGCGGTAGCTAAGAATGGTCTTCCTAGGATAAGGGGTAACTCAAAATCGTCATCCATATCCAGTATCACAAAATCAACTGGAAAAATGAATTTACCCACTCAAACTAATACATCCTCAAATATACCTCTAGGATACGTCACAGATCTATCAGCTATTTGCAAACTCATGCGTGTGGGCTTAGGTTCCTCCAATCCTAGTTTCTTAAAAAATTTATAAGGTATTAAATTGATGCTAGCACCCAAATCAGCTAAAGCTTTATCAATTAACAGATTACCAATATGACAAGGAATTGTAAAACTTCCTAGGTCTTTTAGCTTCTTAGGCAACTTGTTTTGTACAATCGCTGAACACTTTTCATCCAAGATGATTGTAGAAAGCTCCTCAAGCTTCCTCTTATTGGATAACAAATCTTTCAAGAACTTAGCATACTTCGGTATCTGTGACAAGACATCAACAAGAGGTAAGTTAATATGCAGTTGTTTAAAGAGGTCAAGGAACTTACTGAATTATTGGTCATTGCAATCTTTCTTGAGTCTTTGGGGATATGGGATAGGTAGTTGATATTCCTTCACCTTTGATGACTCTACATCTTCCGTTGCTTTCGTCCCCTCCTTGCTCTTCCTAGTCTCCTCGCTAACCTTCCTCTTAGCAACTCCTTCCCATTTCGAAGTGTTACTACCTTAACATGTTCCTTTGGATTGGGTTCTGTATTTCCCTGTAGCGATCCCTGCGGTCTTTCAAAGATTAGCTTCGCAAGTTGACCAATTTGATTCTCGAAGTTGTGATTTGAAGCCTCTTAATTCCTCAGTGAGGATTCAATGTTGGATAAGCGAGCCTCATTGCCTTGAATGTATTTTGTGAGAAGTTCTTCCATACTGGACTTCTTTTCTTGAGGGAGAGGAGGTGGAAATGGTCTTTGAAATCCTGGTGGGCCAAAGTTGGTCTTCTACTGGCCTTGGTTTTGGTTTCCCCATGAGAAATTGGGGTGATTCCTCCATCCTGGATTATAAGTGTTGCTGTAGGGGATATTTTGTTGCTTAAGTGGATTTCCTAGATAATCTACCTGTTCCAGTTGTTCTTGTGCTCCATACCCCTGCACACCAAAATCACTTACATCCGATTGCACTTGTTGAGGGCCAACTAAGAGTGCATCAATCTTCTTACTCAACAGGTCTACCTTGGCTGCCAGAGCAGTAGTCAGGTCCACATCATAAATTCCCATAGCCTTTTGCTTGGCTCTAGTGCTTTCCCACTGATAATTGTTCATCGATATTCCTTCAATCAGGTTTTGTGCTTGCTCGGGTGTCTTAGTGTTCAAAGTACCTCTTGCGGATGCATCAATCATCTGTCTCGTAGATAAATTGAGACCATTATAAAAGGTCTGAATCTGCATCCATAGTGGGAGGCCATGATGTGGGCACCTCCTAAGCAAGTCCTTAAACCGCTCCCAAGTATCATATAGCGTCTCTACTTCCAATTGAGCAAAACAAGAAATATCATTCCGGAGTTTAGCAGTCTTTGTAGGTAGGAAATACTTCTCCAAAAATTTCTCTACCAATTCATTCCAGGTTGTGATTGAATTTCTTGGTAGAGAGTTCAACCACTGTTTTGCTCTACCCTTCAAGGAGAAAGGAAATAGCCGCAATCGGATGGCATCATCCGTGGCTCTGTTGATTTTAAATGTATCACAAATCTCGAGAAAGCTAGAGATGTGGGCATTAAGATCTTCACCTTAGAGACCATCAAACTGAACATATTGTTGCACCATTTGTATGATGTTAGGTGCAATTTGGAAGTTATTAGCCGTGACGGTTGGCCTTGCGATGCTAGAGTCAGCTCCAATAAGTGTAAGCCTTGAATAGTCGGACATGATCCGATTTGCTTCATTCCCGTTGTTAGCCATGTGTGGTGGATCTTCTTGCTCAAGGAATTAAGTGTTGGCCTCTTTACCTTCTTCCTTGATTTCAACGATTGACTCGTCGTCTATGGTCGCCACAACTTGTCTAGGTTGCGATCTCAAATTTTAAAGGGCAGTTCTCTCAATTTCAGGATCAAGTTCTACTAAATCTTCCGAATTGCTTCGGGTCATGCACTACAAGGGTAAGAAATATAAAATCAATTACAGTTCTAGGTAATAAAAATAAACAATGAAAACAAAAGAAAATAAAGAAAAAATGGTCAAAGTAATAAAGCAACTAGCGTTCTTAATATCAAAAATCTCCGACAACGGCGCCAAAAACTTGATATGAGGCAAGTGCACCTATCAATTTTAATATAGCGGATGTGAGTCCGAGTCGATCCCTTAGAGACTTTGAATACTATTATTAACCTTAGCTCTATTATCTAACCAGAAAATTGTGATGGGTTGAATGAATTAAAAATACTGAAATTAACAAACTAAACTAATTATTAGACTTGATTAAACAAATTAAAAAGCAATAAAACTAAGAACGACTTCAAGAAATTAATAACGTATTTAGGAATTATTTCCCCTAGTGTTTAACATGTGACCGCTTAAAATATATTCAATTCAATTCCTATTATTCTTGACCGGAGGGATTCACAATTAAAGTTAATACCTTTCTCAAGCATATTAACCCTAATCCTAAATTATTTACCGAAATCTCTTCACTTAGTAATATAACTTAGAATTGCATTAATGTATAATGAATTTCCACACAAACAATCAACTTTCCGGAAGAAACATGTATCTTATCTCTAAGTATACATGTAATTCTCTCCAATTATGCTAATATCTAATTGCACATGCAATTTCTCAATCAACATGCATAATATCATATATTGATACTCTAGAATTATTAATCAACAATTAAACAACATAATTGAATCAAGAAAAGATAGAAACTTTATTAAAATTATAATTCAACCCAAGGGTCACATGAAACCCTAGGTTTCATAATCCTAAATACTCGAATTCTAAGCTATCATAATGAATCTAAAAATAAGTTCCATAAAAAACATAGAATAAAACATGGAAAACCCCTTTAATTGATGAACAATCTCTCTAATCTTGAAGTTGATGTTGTTCTCGCCTTTTTCTTCTCTTTTTCCTCAAGTCTCTTCTCTTCTCTCGTGTCTCATATGTTTCTCTAATGTCTCTCTTCTTTTGAAACCCTAAGATATCCTTTTATATATGTATTACAAGGATTCTGTTTTCGTCACCAGACACGGCCTGGGACATGGCCGTGTCCCCAGCTCGTGTAACTTTCTGCACTAAGGCAAAATTTTCTGTATAACTTCAAAACTTCATAACTTCTTCGTTCAAACTCTGAATTGAGTGAAACTTGATTCTTTTTCTTCGTTTTCGATCCTAGAATGCGTTTAAACCTTGAAATCAAAATTTTACTCAATTAAGTATCATTTTCTTTAAAGAAAACCAAAAATGTAAGGGAAATACTATAAAATCACCATATGAAATATGTTTAAAATTAGAGTTTTCACATGTGTATGGTCAAGTGATAACTGTTATTATAGGTAAACTTAACTAAAGGCAAATGAGTATCCTAACTTCCTTTAAACTCTATAATACATGCCCTCAGCATATCTTCCAAAGTTTGTATAGTTCTCTCAGTTTATCCATCTATTTAAGGGTGATATGCTATGCTAAACTGTAGCTTTGTTCCCATCACCTTCTATAAACTTCCCTAAAATTTTGATAAAAATCTTGGAGCTCTATCCGATATAATTCTTGCTGGGACACCATATAGTCTCACTATCTCTTTGATATATATCCTTGTCAATTTCTCTAAAGAAAAAGTCTTATTAATTGGCAAAAAGTGAGTTGATTTGGTAAGTCGATCAACGATTACCTAAATTGCATCAAAACTAGTAGCTGTCCTTGGTAAACCACCCACGAAATCCATAGATATCTGATCCCATTTCCACTCTAGAATAGATAAGGGTTGTAGTAATCCTCCTGGTCATTAGTGTTCGGCTTTCACTCTCTAACAAGTTTCACACTTAAGCACAAAATTATCCATGTCTTCTTTCATTCCATTCCACCAGAAATTCTTTTTCAAGTCTTGGTACATCTTCGTTCCTCGTGGATGTACAGTATAGCCTGAATAATGAGCTTTACTTAAAATTTCTTTTCAAAGCTCCTCATCATCAAGTACACACAATCGGTTATTCATGCGAAGTGTATCCTATTCATTCGTTCGAAAATTAGTGTATTTCCCACTTCCCATTTCTTCTTTGATTCGATTAAATACAACATTGCCTTGTTGTGCAATTCTAATTCTTTGCATCAACATTGGCTCTATCACTAAATTTGATAATTCAATATTTTCTGCATGCCATGAAAACTCCAAATTTAACCTTTCAAACTCTTTTATGAGTTCCCTTTTATCAGTCAAAAGAGAAGTAACTTCACCATAATTCTTTCTGCTTAATGCATCAACAATTGCATTTACTTTGCCTAGGTAATAGTTAATTCCCAAATCATAGTCTTTGATCAACTCAAGCCATCTTCTTTGTCTCATGTTCAAGTCCTTCCGAGTGAACAAATATTTAAGGCTCTTATGATCAGTAAAAATTTCGCATCTCTGTCCATACAGATAATGTCGCCACAACTTTAATGCAAACACTACAGCCGCAAGTTCTAAATCATGAGCTAGATAATTTTGCTCATGTGGTCTTAACTGTCTTGAAGCATATGCAATCACTTTCTTGCTTTGCATAAGTACACATCCCAATCCATTTTTAGAAGCATCACTATATACAGTGAAAGGCTGTTTATCACTTAGTAATACAAGTATCGGGGAGGACACTAATCTCTTCTTCAACTCTTGAAAACTCTTTTCTTGTTTTTCAACCTACTCAAATCTTACATTCTTCTATGTCAATTGGGTGAGTGATCTTGAAATCTTTGAAAAGTCCTTAACAAACTTGCTATAATATCCAGCTAGTCCAAGAAAACTTCGAATCTCAATAACCGTCCCTAGTCTTTTCCATTCCACTATAGCCTTAATCTTTTCAAGATCAACCAATATACCATCTCCTATTATGACATATCTAAGAAAAGATATTTCCTTCAACCAGAAATCGTACTTAGATAACTTTGCATATAACTTGTGTTCTCGTAGAGTCTGCAACACCATTCTTAAATATTCTTCATGTTGCTTAGATGTAGCAGAATATACCAAAATATCATCGATAAACACAATCACGTACTTATCCAATAAAGGTCTAAACACATGGTTCATTAGGTCCATGAATGTAATAGGGGCATTCGTCAAACCAAAAGGCATCACCATAAATTCATAATGACCATATCTCGTTCGAAACGCCGTCTTCGGAACATCCTCCAACTTAATTCTTAGTTGATGATAGCTTGAGCTTAAATCAATCCTAGAAAAGACACTTGCACCTTACAATTGATTAAAAAAATCATCAATTCTTGGAAGTAGATATTTGTTTTTGATAGTCACCTTATTCAACTCTCTGTAATCAATATAAAGCCTAAGTGATCTATCCTTCTTCTTGACAAACAATACTCGTGCTCCCCATGGTGAAACACTTAGCCTTACGAAGCCTTGATCCAATAATTCTTGTAATTGCTTTTTCAACTCTTGTAAATCAATTGGAGCCATTCTATATAGAGCTCTAGATATTGGCCCAGTCCCTGGAATTAAATCAATAACAAAGTTGATCTCTCTTTTCGGTGGTAACCCAAGTAATTCATCTGAAAATACATTCAAAAATTCATTCACCACTAAAATTTCTTCCACATTTGACTTTTGAGACTCAGTATCCAAAGCATTCAACCAACCAACATCTGTGATCAACTCAAGAGTACTTAGCTTTGGTACTCTTGCTGCTACATAATTCCCTTGAAATAAAGCTTTATTTCCTCCTGAAGCCTCAAACAACACTTGCTTTTCTTTACAGTCAATAGTAGCTTTCACACTTACCATCCAATTCATTCCTAGTATGGCATCATACTTATCCATATCTAAAATAATCATATCTACTTTACTGTCAAAGTTTTGGATCTTCAAAGGACACTCTTTCACCATTTCTCTTGTAATTACTACACTTCCAGTAGGTGTTCTCACTCCCAAACTCAAATCTGTAGCAGTTGCAACTAAACCAGTTTGCCTCACTACTCTTGGAGCTATGAAAGAATGTATAGCTCCCGTATCAAATAAAGTATAAACTGAATGTCCAACTACGTTGATATTCAATGAATCACAAAATTTTTAAGTCTTTTTCTCATGTTATAGCTTTATAAGTTTTCATTTACCACCTCTATTTACTTATTATTATTCAATACTTCATATACTATTCATAATAATTCAAGCAATTTAACAATGAGAATTTAAGATACATACCGGCTATCAACTTGTCATCCACAAATTCTTCAGTTCCTTCGGGTACTTCTAAATCTTCTTCTACATAGTCCTCATAACTCCAATTACCTTCCAAATTATATATTCTGGCGACATTTGCTGCACTTGGACGTATATTTCTCGCATTTGGTCCTCCAATTGTTCTTCCAATGGCAGGACATCCAACAGATGGTGGTGGCTTAGTGACTTGAGCATTTGCAGTGGTACGTTGTGGACAAATAGTAGAATAATGTCCAACTTTGTTGCAAATGAAACAAGTAATAGCATTCTTTTTAAGGCAATCTGTTATTTGATGTGAGCTTTCACTACAATAAAAGCATTTCCCTTGTAATTAGGGACAATCTCTAGGATAATGAGCCCCTTTATACTTCCAGCACTTCGGTGGTTCATTACTCTTTCTTTGAAATCTCCCGGGTAGTCTTATAAATTTTCTTATCTTGTTACTACTACTTCCACCAAGCCCTTCAAAAGGTCTCTTTCCAAATACACTTATCTTACATTTTCTTGCATCCTCACTTTGCCTCTTTGCATTATCCAGTACTCGTACTTTTTCTACCATATCAGCAAAGTTTCTTAGTTCAAACTCCATAATTCTTCTTCTCATATCAATGTCAAATCCTCTAGAAAAGATTTGCATCTTCAATCTATCACTCGTTTGATATTTAGGTGGTGCAAATTGCAATAACCTATTAAATTCTACTTCGTACTGCTCCACAATACGCGTCCCTTTCGTAATATCCAACAAATCTTCACTATACTTCAATCTTAAACTTCCAGGAAAATAATACTCTAGGAATTCATGTCGGAAAACTTCTTAAGTTATTGATCCTCTCATATTCCTCTGTTTTGATTCCCACCAAGTTCATGCTCTTATTTTCAACAAGTATGTACCATAGATAAGCCTGAGATGTGGTGTAATCTCGAATGCCTCAAATGATCTTTCAATCTGATGTAACCAATCTTCTACTTCATCAGGTCTCCTGGCTACACCCTCAAGATATTTGTTACACTGTATAAATTCTGGCAAAAGGCTATGCTGTTGCCTAAGATCTATAGGTGCTTAGGGCATCTCTCCTGCTAGTACAACCGGTGGTGGTGAAGTTAAAGGAATTTTCGAGTCTACTACGAGAGGTGGTGCTTGTACAGGTGGTACTGGCTCTCGAGTTAGATATATTCTTAATAATTCATTCTATACATGGATAGCCACAAGAATCTCATCCATTCTATCTCGAGGCCTTCCCGATTGTCTTCCTTATACAGGTTGTTCCTTTTCCTGAACAGGTTGGGCTTGCTCATCCGGTTGCCGTCTTCTACGTCTAACTTGACTGTGAAGTTCATTACCAATTTTCAATTATTTAGTTTTAATGATCAACTTATTCCAAATAATTGTAAAAACCATCAATACTAAATGAAGATAACACATATGTATACACATATCATAACAATAGTAACAAAAGCTGTAATCTTTCATTTTTTATCAATATAGTGAGGTTACATCTATGTAATGGTCACTTCTAACGAGTGAAACTCCACTGATATATTTATAGACCAAATCAAAATATAGAGTTTTCAAAGTACAAAAGAGCTCTCATAATACAGAAGTCCTCACCATAGATAAGGCTCTCGAGTATATCAAAACCCTCAAAATACATAATAACCTCACTATATGAAAACTATCAAAAATGATTAGTCATGATCCTAATATATACAACAAAAGGAGCATGCATGATCACTTTGATACTAACGGCCAAAACAAAAATACAACCTAGTCATCCTAAACATCTCTTAATGTTGAGTAGAAGGTCCTGTAGCTGTATCCTCCTTCTGTCTACGTCCGGGAAAAGTCGATCCAACACTGGAATATATACCGGACTCCTCATTAGGGGTCTGTCAAGCCCACTCTCTCGGCAGCCAAAAATCCAATAGATCTAGTGTGATGGTAAGCATATTAGATGAGTCACCGCCTACCAAAACTATAGGTGGAAGTATAGGGTCCACCTGATAGTATTCGAACTCATTAGCTGAGGGTATCTGCTATAACGGCTCAACCTGTATGACAAGGATATCCAATGGTAAACCAATTCCATCAAATCCGAACCTCGACTGTAGCACAAGAACATCGATGCCATGGGTATAATCATACTACAGCTCCCTGCTAGTCTCGATATCAGCCATAGCTCCAGCTTGATCCTAAGTAATAACGAAAAGATGGTCGGCACGGTGGTCCACAGCTAGGGCAATCCCATATTCAACTATCCTACTATGGCCAAAGGATGGTGGTAGTGGAAGAGAATCGGCATCAACTAAAAATATAATCTCCTGAGTATGGTTTGTATTCTCCTCTGACTCTAAGTAATAGATCATCTCCTCATCAGTAGGAAAACGACTAACTGAAACAAAGATCCAATAAATCCTCCTATCGATCTAATAAGGGCTCAGTCTTCAGTACCAGGCAGATAGTACCTCACCAACAGTACAAGGTCGGCCTATCAGTGCCAAGTCCTAGCAAGCAGTTTGGAGTTGACGTCGTTAAGCTCATAGACTCTCTCCCTCTTGGAGACAGAACAAAGCGAAAGATGTCCGTAGCTTTAACTCAGTCCTCTAAATTAATAAGGTATAAAGTTACTTTTACAATTTCTTTATCATAGCTTTTAGTATGTAAATTAAAGTTTAAACACTTAACCCAGTTCTACCCCTCTCAATCTTCCTAGGTAAGGTATCCTACTATCTAGGGTTAGGTTTTATTTAACCTAGTTTGAGTCATGCTCTAATACCACTTAACTGTCATGACCCGAGGTGGCTAGTCGTGGCAGTTGCCATATACCGTATACCGTATAAAGGATTATAGATTGAATTCCCTTACAATCGATGACCCTTTTATATGATACACAAGGCTATAGCTATTACTAACTACCAAGAGTACGCAAGCTTAAGCAATATCATTTCATGATAAATAATAATATTATAAAAACATAACGCATAGTCTACTTTCATAAAAGTTTACAAATATAGAGTCTGAAATGTGTCTAAATTCTGACTAATATAAAAATTACATAATCAAATCTATAATTAATCAAAAGTACTCTCCGTCCTCATCCAGCTCCTACACTAACCCCGTGTAGAAAACTAACCTCGGGCATACGGCGGCCTGACTCCACAAAGAGGTCGGCTTGCGAAAGAAGACTACAAGGGTATAAGCTAACTAGCTTAGTAAGATAGTTTCCCTCAACCATACAGTAATCAAGTTTATACAACAGCTAAGTTTAACCAAATGAATGCATGAACAAGCAGTATGCCAAACAAATATATACAGGTGACCAGGTACTACATGCAACTCATATTTAACACCCTCCGAAGTCAGTGTTGGAGATTCATTAGAACAATAAGATCCAGGTATCACATTAGAACTTATTTTATAACAAAACTCCGCGTTTTGTATTTAAAATGTAATGGTACATCCATTGCTAACCTTATTAAAATGAGTTCTACATGTGATTGTGAGTAGGTTCATGCAGCCCTTACTTACCCCTAAACGAAGGCCTCTAGACTTGACTCTTAGCCAGGCAGTTGGCACCTCTTATGCCTAGTCATCCTACGGGCCAGGGTAAGGTCATATCGCATTTGTGCACCGTACAAAATCAATAACAATCAATAATCAACCCACATATGGCCTCTCGCTACCTCCGTGTAATGTGACTGTCCAAAATTAGTTATGTAGTGCATGATTTATGTGTGATCCAAGTTAACTTTTTCTAGTCAAATGAAAAGTTAAGTCATATTTAATCAGTGATCATTCTAAATCACAAACAATCAATCTAATGAATCTACTATGCAACAAACATTATATTATTGAAATTTAAATTGGATTCACCATTAACAACAATTATCATGCACAAGTATAACCCAACCCCATACACATTTATTTATAAATCATAATTTAGATTCACTAATTACAAGCATAAACAAGTATGGAATCATAAGGAAAAACTCACTCAGCCATGGCTAGCTCAAGAGTCGTAGTAGTCTAGGGTTAGCTTAGGGTTGATATCAAAGTCGCTTGAGAATAATGAACATTTTGTAAGTTTGGGAATTTAAAGCTAACTAGTATTATAATTTATAAGGTTTACTTCACTTAGTTATGTGAAATTGTCAATTCGAGCTTTTTATCGAATCGTGTGTAACTTTTTCGTTTTAGCTCAGATCATTATGAACTTATAGTCCATTTTGATCGTTTCCGAACGTATTTTCTTGTAATGAGGTCCATTTTGGACGTTATGACTCATAGCGTAAATTGTGATATAAAAATATCACAAAAATTATTATTTAAGTTTAAAAATTATAAAATATTAATTTCGTTTTTTCTTAACATATTTATGATTTAATAATTATTTAAATCATATATTTGATATTTTTATTATTTTGAGTATATTTGCCTACTTTTGAGATTTTTACTTTATTATGATTATTATTATTATTATTGCCTTTTTTATTTTTATTATTTCTCACTTTCACATTATTTATGTATTTTATTATAAGTTAAAATATGGCAATTGTAATTCTTACGTGGGTTGCTAGTTCAGGTTTTATTTTGCTGATTTTGGTTTTGGTTTTATGTAAGACGTGGAATTGAAGTGAGAAAGGAAAGAAAGAAAAGAGATAAATTAGAAATGAAAGAGAAGGAAAATGAAAATTAATAATAAATATATATAATTTTTCGAATCATATAAATTATAACAATTCTCTTCGTAAATTAATTTTTAAATTTTTGTGAAATTTTATCAATTTAATTGGTACCTATTACAATTGTAATTTTTACAAGTTATTGTGGTGATTTCGTTAAAATTTCATGCAAATAGGCAATTTAGTTGAAAATTGTATTCGACTATGATTATATCACTATTGAGTAATATTTAATTATTTTATAGGTTTATGTTTATAATTTTAGGGTTTCGAGTAGTTTCGGGTTCAATTTTGATTAATGGTACATAAACTAGTTTTAGAGTTTTAGTACGTAATTTAGGGTTTCAATCAATTCTTAAGGTTTTGTTATCGGTGTTATATTTGATTTATTAAACTTCATAATCTTTTATTGCTACTAGCCTTATCAACTTATTGTATAGTTTAGGGTACTCGGACTTGAGTTAAGGTTCAACTACTGTTTTTCTTAGGGTTTACACAATCTCTTATAATTACATATATTTAGGGCTTAAGGTTTTTATATACAATTAGAGTTTTGATTAATAAGTTAGGGTTTTTCATATTTGTTTTGAGTTTGACATTTAAGATTTTACTCGATTTTAAACTTAGCAGCTCTGTTAAATTAGGAAAATTATCTACAGTATACGAGTTTAATTTTACACTCAAAAGGCTAAATTTGCGAGGTTTACAGGACGTGTATAGAGTTAGTGAGTCTATCAATAATCACCTAAATGGCATCAAATCTAGCTTAGGTCTAAGGTAAGCCACCAACAAAATCCACGGTAATATGCTCCCACATCAATTCTGGGATCAATAATGACTACAACAATCCTTATAGTCTTTGATGCTCACCTTAACTAGTTAGCATGTCTTACTCCTTTGTACATAGTCAGCTATATCTTGCTTTATGCCATTTTACCAAAAGTTTTTCTTAAGATGCTGGTACATTTTTGTTCGTCCTAAGTGCATTGAATAACCTGAATGGTGAGGGAGGCATCTTTCGATACACATAATCTACCTTTCATCTAAATAATTCCCTTTTCATCAATACCAAAGTTTGAGTATCTTTCACCTACCACTTCTTCTCTTACCCTTACCAAAGCAGGATCAACTTGTTGAGCTTCTTGGATCTTTTCCATTATCATAGGTTTGATAACCAAATTTGATAACTCAACATTCCCTTTGACCCAAGTGAACTTCATATTAAGCCTCTCAAATTCTTTAATCAACTCTTGTTGCTCGGTGAGGAGTAAGGCAACTTCCACATGATTCTTATGGCTTAAAGCATTTGTAGTGGCATTTACTCACATTGGACAATAATAAATCCCAAGATCATAATCCTTGATCAACTTAGGCCATCTTCTTTGCCTCATGTTTAATTCTTTCTAGGTAAAGAGATACTTGAGAATTTTGTGATTCGTGTAATCATACCTTTGACCATACAAGTAATGCCTCCAAATCTTGAGAGAGAAAACTATTGTTGCTAACTCCAAGTTGTGTATGGGATAATTTTTCTCATGTAGTCTCACTTGTCATGAAGCATAAGTTATGACCTTTCCCCCTTACATTAACACACAACTAAGTCTATTCCTTGAGGTGTTGCTATACATAATAAAGGGCTCATTGATATTAGGTAAGACCAAGATTGATGTGGAATCTAATATTCACTTCAACTCTTAGAAGCTTTTCTCTCTCTTGTTAGTCCATTTGTACTTCACATTCTTTTATGTCAATTGGGTGAGCGGTTAAGCTATGGTGAAGAAATCCTTGACAAATTTCCTATGGTATCCTACTAGTCTAAGGAAGCTGCATACTTTGGTAACTGTATCAAGCCCTTTCCATTCAACTATGGCCTTGACTTTCTCAAGGTCGGTAGTTATCCCATCACTTGATATTATGTGTCCAAGAAAGAGATTTGTCTTAGCTAAAAGTTGCACTTAGTCAACTCATAATATATAGCTTATGTTCTCTCAAAATTTGCAATACTTTCCTTAAATGTTTGTCATGCGGCTTAGTAAATGGGGAATACATAAGAATATCATCGATAAAGACTATCACACACTTATCCAACAATGCTCAAAAATGCAATTCATGAAGTCTACAAAGGCAGTTAGTGCATTAGTTAGCCTAAAGGGAATCACTAGAAATTCATAATGTTCATATCACAATTTGAAAGCGATCTTAAGAACATTGTTAGACTTAATTCTCAATTGATGATATTTAGATCTCATGTCAATTCAGGAAAAGACTTTAGCATCTTTCAACTGATCAAATAAGTCATCTATCCTCAGTAGGGGATACATATTCTTGATAGTTATTTTATTTCAATTCTGGTAATCTATACACAACCTTGTAGACTTATCCTTCTTCTTTACAAATAGTATAGGTGCTCCCTATAGTGGCACACTAGGTTTGATGAATCTTGAGTAAATCTTGAAATTGCTTTTTTAACCCTTTAAGCTAAATTAGAGCCACCTTATGAGGGGCTTTAGATATAAGCTTAGTGCGTGGCAACAAATCAATGATGAAATCAATTTCTCTCTTAGGTGGCAATCTTAGAAGTTCACTAGGAAAAACATCAAGGAACTCAATTACCACTTGAATTTCCTCCAATCAAGGCTTATCTTTGTTTGCTTTAGTTGCATTGAATTTAGTCTCTATCCATGTTTAAAATTGGAACACCCCTTAACCCGAGACACTATAAGTAACCATGTGTCCCTAACCTCCAACAATACATTAGGTGTAACATTTAACTAAAAACTTTGAGAAGTACTATAAAATTCTCCAAATAATCTTATACAATTAAATTTCCAAATAATGCTAGGATAACATCTAATTAAGAAATATTGATGCCTAATCAATAATCATTATCATAAGACTAAATATTGTTATTGTAATACCTTAGGATTTTGAGCCTATATGATTACCTTAGGATTCGAGCTCCTAAATTTAGGGTGCTAAGCTATGATATCCATTTAATTTTAAACATCACAATAAAGTTAGAAAAGTTAGACGAAATAATTCAAGTAAAGTGAATTTCTCAAAATAAGCTATACAAAAATATTAATTTAAGAAAATTTCAATTTCTCGTTAAAGTTAATAAATATCGAAAATATGAAATTCTGGCATTTAGACATAATGAGATAATAAAGATAAGTAATTTAACTTATAAAAACAATAAATTATATGTAATATACATGTATTGACATAGAATATACATTATTTATATTAAATAAACATATATAATAATAAATTATTACTAAATAAGGAGAATTAACATAAAAAAATGGAAAATTAATAAAAAATTAAAAGAATGAGTCATCCCATGATATGGCAGCCAAGGATCAATTTAAATTGATGAGTCAAAAGACAATGCATTAAAAAATAAAGAAAATGACATGTATACCACATGTCAAATTTTTATTAATCCTAATCTATTTGGAAAATATAAATAGGGCATGCATACTTTAGAAACAACATTTTGAAAGTCTAAAAATAAGAGAAAAACACTTAAGAAAATAAAAAAAAAAAAGAAAATTAAAGTAAAAGCAGAGCTCGAAATATGATCAAGCCGGTTCAAAGAGTTATAGGATTCTTGTTGTGGTGGCCATTTAAGGTCAAGGAAAGCACCACTAGAGGAGGTGTTTCGACAAGGTTCGGTAGCAGGAGGGTGGCTAGAGGCTAGCCGAAGGTGACAAGTTCAAGTGAACTAAATTTCCGGCTAAAACTTTGTAAATTTTGTAAAAATTGCAAATGATATTATTTAATTATGAAACTTGGTTTTTTGGAGTTATTTTATGTACAGATTAATGTTGTAATTTTATCTTAGTGAAATAATTATTGGAAATATAATGTCCTTAAGAAATAGCTTTGTTTTGATGAAAATTGAATTAAGTTTTAGAAATGTTAAATATTGTCCTTTCAAGTTGAAAATTTGTACGTAAATACCTAATATATGTATTTAATGTAGTAACAATAATTTTTAAAAATAATCAAGTTTACTATTTATTGTAATTATTTTGGATAAAATAGACAATTTTGCTATTTTAGTAAATTAATTAGTTTTTAACAAAATCAAAGTATAAGCCTTATGTATTATGATTTTTGGAAGTTCATAATGATGTTTGGGAAACTTGAATTTTATCTTATGATTAAATTCACTTATTTGATTAATTTTTACTAGATAATAGCTAGTTTAGTATAATTCATAGTCAATAATTAAACTACGTATTTTTGTAGGATTTTTTTGTGGAATTAATTGGACTCGTATACTATTTATTATATATTTTCATAATATAAGCCTATATAGTAGCCTAAATATGATATAGTAACTAGTGCTAATATGATATTTGTTAAATGTGTAAAGAATTAGTATTTTTTAGTACATAATAAATGCTGACAAGCTCGAGAAATAAGTAATTTTAGGTTTTTTAATTTAGATTTAGGATTTATTTGAGTTAATTATGAAGTGATATTAATGTACAGTCAAATCGATAATACGACAGTGTATTTTTAGACATTTAACAATATTGATTAGTCATAATTCTTAAGATATCTTAATAGTACTCAAAATAACGATCATGACGATATAAATTTTATTAAAATCGGATAAGAAATGAATAAAATGTAATCGAAATAAACTTAGAATCGCAATAGTGAAAACGCATGAGAACTTAATATCGACCTATAGTTGATAGAATCAAGTATTCTAGCCATAATGTGTGACCAATTGATAGTGACATAGCATTGCTCAACTTATTTCGGCCACAATGTGTGGTTGACTACGTATTGGATTTTCAAACCATAATGAGTGGTTTTTGTTAGGGGTCTTACTCTCGGGCAACTCCTTGTTACCCTAGGTTCCTAGACATAATATTTGAATGCTTGGATATGTCGACTAATTAGATGAAGAATTGGAAAAGTATAGGATATTAGAACAGATGTATATCATGTACATGAGCATGGCATTAACTTCTTGTATAAATAATTATTATTGGTAACTTAGATTATGAAATTAAATATCTTATGATATTGATCTAGGTGAGTATGTATTGTGCTTGTTTTTTGTTTTGTTTTATCCACTCTTACTTAGCTCAAAGAGAGCTGAAGGGATACTTGTGTATCCTTAGGTTATGAAGAGATTTGACAGGGCAATATCAATTAGGGGAAAAAGTCTTTTTAGAGTGCTTAAAGCGGAGTCAGCCGCTTTTGAAGGAGTCTTGCAGTATTTCGTTGTTATTTCTATAAAGGATCTATACATATGAAAAAAATAAAGAAACAAATAAGTACTGTATTTTAGGTTTAGATAAGTTTGACGGATGTGCTTTTTATATAAACAGGTATAAAGTTAAACTCCATTGTAATACTCTTTTGTTATAAATAGAATTTTTCTTAAGTATAAACAAGTATTCTTATGTAATGGTATATTGTGATATGCTGGGATGTGACAGTTATTAATAAAATCCATTATGATATTCTTCTCCATTCATATTATCCATATTCACATCATTTCCTATACCAACACCATGTTCATTCCCTTCATTCAAACTCTCCATCTAAGCAAATCTTCTTTCCTATAGTTATATATGAATTGTTATATCAACCTCAAGATCAAATAACAACTCAAAATTATCAACACTGCTTCTTTACATAAAATAGTCATGGCTTTAGAATTATAACATAAGGGTAATCCTAGGTGGCTAAATACAAAGGGGTTTCAACAATCTTAACACGATACAGTCTTACGGTAAAGAGGTTTATCACTTCTCTAAGCAACAAACTACTCCTTCAATAGCCTCTTTACCAATCTTGCAAAGCTATGAAGGTAAACATGGTAAAAAGTTCTTAACAGAATAACGATGTAATACTACTCTAATCATGCAAAATAACTTTAACTACAACTAAATCTACTATACTCTAAACCTAGTCATAGAGAGAAATACTAATTTAATATTAAATAACTTTTGCTTCACTTGGCTTCCTTAATAAGGTGCCAAAAACTTGGTCTTGTGCTTCTTACATCCACTACGTCATGCACAAAATAAAATTTGCCTCATTTTAGTGGAAACCATAATCTCAGCAAGCATTCATGTCGATTGATATAGTATAGGAAGAGTAACAAATGTCATATTTTGAGGTGAAGGAAAGAATAAACTTTAGAAAGATAACTAAGTATTAGAATCTAATATTTCTATTCTCATCTAGGCAACTAATTAAACAATTTCAAAGGAAAGAACATGTAAGTTATCTAAAATAAAAGGAAAAACTACAATAGAATTAAGCTTAGATTTTAGCAAATTTCTCTATATTAGGATGTGAATTTCTTTACAAAAAGATATACAGATAGCAAGCAAACAATCATTTGAGATAATTGTGGTCATGCTATTAGAGTATTTATGATACTCTAAGCATGGATATTACTCACTGACAGAATTTATCCAATTTATCCCACTTTTGTTTTGTAAATTCTATTGTATAGCAAGAACATTGTATTACCAATTTCTCATCTACACTATTAGCTAGTTATTCAAGTCTTGTCACTACGTAAATAACCGTGTTAGAATTAATTTCTCATCCTAACTAATTTTAGCTTTAGGTGAGTATAAGGATTTCAACTTTAATTCTAAAGAAATTAGGAATCCTAGATTTTACTCAAGGTTTTTGAATCCTATTATTTAAACCCTATTAGGATAATAAGGAGGGAGGCCTATGTGTGGGAATCCCTACTTAGCTTGACATTAACCTAATGCTCAAGTTATACCTAATTGCTCCATGGAACCAAGTAAAATTCTAAGTTTAAACTATCATAATACGTGAATATCAACAGCCACAACTACTTCATCATGTTTACACACTATTCATAAATACAATAAGCACCATCCATCACATTTATGGAGGATGAGCATTCAAGACATAGTACATGTGAATATGAAAACAAACATTACATTCAACTTGGAAGATGTAGAGAGAACATTACAAAACTGGGCTCTTCAACCTTAATAATGAAGTTTCTCAAAATTTCTCCACAAATCTCCATGGAGGCAATGGAAATCTACAAACATGACATGTGGCTAGAATAAGTTGAGGAGATACTTGTTCTAATGCATGTGACATGTGTTAATATTGATATCCTATAATTTTCCAATTCTTCATCTAGTTAGTCGATACACTCGGGCATCTAGATACTACGTCTAGGATCCTAGTGCAACAAGGAGCTGCCTAGGAGTAAGACCCCCAACAAAACCACCTACTATAATTTGAAAATCCAACACATCGTGGGTAGAATAAGTTGAGCATTGCTGTTCTATATGCTCAAGAGACAACTCAGTAGTGTTTAAGCTTTTAGAAACTCAACCCGTAAGCTTTTTTATGCCATGCCATGAATGTAGTAGACAGTACAATAACCCAGTATTAGGCACAAATCTCAAGTTCTGCATTACAAACAATTCAACTATCTTAATTCCAATTTTGTTTCTCAACTTTATATTACATTATTTCATATAGGGTTCACTTAGTTGAACACCCCAAAGAATAGTTCAGTTTCCAAGTTTTCCAAACAAAAACTCATGTTAATGAATTAGTCACATATGACGAAACATTTCACTCAATCAACACACATTCAACAGAATCATTTTTTCAGTCAATCTAACACATTATTACAGTTCATGACATAAGTAACTCTAAGTCAAGCAGACATAGGTCTACTTGCATAAAAACAAAAATATCCATTTACCCAAGCTTAATAGGGAAAAAATAATTTTCTATTAAGTAGTTATAGTATGCCTTATCGACATTGCATTTTTAAACTTTAAACGGTCTTATCTTTTTCATTTCTTATTAGATGTTAATAAATTTTATAATATTATGCTCGTTATTTCAAGGACTATATGACTAAGTTAAAATACCGACTTTTACCTACATTTTCCTAAACTTTATGGTACATGTTCTTCATCAAATGTTAAATATTATAAAGAATGAATATACCTTAATATATAAAGTTGTAAATAGGAAGAAAAAAAAATATTTTTATATCCATACTACATATACATGAGATGACGAGACATATATATATACACATATATATACAAGTATGGTTAAGTTAGGCCATACTCATAATTCTTTTTATATTTTATATTCATATAGATATATATACTATACATATATATTAATCCATGTGAAGTTTATCATATGTCTGAGTTAATGCCTAAGGATATTTTATTATATGCTGCAACTTCAAGAAGTACCATTCTTTATATATTATTAAGCTTTTAATTCAAATTAGCATGATAATGCCATATCTACGTATGTATACTTCCTAGCAATTGAAAGACAATGTTATATTGAAATAAGTTGTTAATATTTCAATTGAAGATATAAAATAACCATCAATGTCTACCCTTGACCATTTGTTGGTATTCACTATTTGAGGGAAAACATACTAAAAGATATGGTGGAAGCTTCTTACCCATAAGATATTATTGAATTAAATTTCTACTTCATCTCTAGATCTTAACTTTTGATCGCTCCCTAGATTTCTCAACCTTCGAAAATGGAATCCCTCTCTCTTTCTCTCTTTCTATAATGATTTCATCTGATCCCATTATGGCGTGATGGCCATATTTATAGGCCACGAATCTTCCACCGCCTAGCTTTGTTTAGCATAGTAGGATTTTTATATATTTATTATTATTTTTAATTCTTTTTCTTTAGATATTTTAGGAAAATATTATATTTTATTTAACCCTTATCTAAATTTCTAGAATATTTAAATAATATTCCTTCTTTTCGCCACTAACATTATTAGTAAAGAATAATTCGTAGTCACAATTTTCTTTTCTTACGTATTTTTATTTCGGCTAATTTTTAATGTGAATTTTAGTAAAAATATTAGTGACATATAATATATAGTTAAGTTCTATCAATTATTTGGGACTTATTCATATATATCTTATATGTAATTTTATTCACTAATATTTATTATTAAGATCACATAATTGAGATATTATAAGGTATATCTAAAATTATGAAGCTTTAGGTTATGGCGATTAAACCCGATAAACTTAACAGTTCTAAGAAAATTGTATATAAATAAACTTAACTTGAGATATTACAGCTAATAGTTACTTCTTTTAATTTATAATTACCTAGTCATGAAGGTTCAACTTAACTCCAAAAACATTGTTATAAGTCATAATTTCTAGAGTGTGTCTTAAGTACTAAATTTTTCAATTTATAAGCGTGTATTTTATTATAGTAGATGAATATAAATTACTCTTTATATATTTTCTCATGTTACTAATAAAGCTAGTATAAACCGTTTTATACCTTTGACCTAATTTATAAGTATATATATATATATATATATTTATATTTATAAATGATATAAGCTACTTAAAAGCTAGTAGATTGAGGTTTTTGAGTATTACATTCTAACCTGCTTAAGGAATGGACCCTCAGGTGCTAAAGGGAGTCTCATAGCCTTAATCAACTCATAGCTTAATGGGGCAATAGTCTCTAGCAAGGTCATGAAAATAAGGACTATTTCTATTTAACCTGGTGATGAAGGGATGTGCAAAAGTAAAACCTAAACAACCCTTCATAGCTTAGTTCCTAAGGAATAAGGTTATCTTAACACTTAAATTTATAAGGTGTCATTTAGTTATGCTGTACAAATATAGAATATCCTTTTCATTCACTACTCCTTAACTATTTTTCCTCCTTGTAAAACTTTTAGCCAATACATAATGAATCAATTTGAGAGCTAGATCTCTCAGCTTAGAGGCTTTAGACCTCCCTAGTTCATAAACACCTCCATCATTAGTTAAATGTTCCCATACAAAAAACTCAAAAACTCCTCGCAGTAATTTATAGGGTAGCTCCCTATACTTGCATATCTTAACATAATTTGGAGAATATATGCCCATGCGAACAGGTATCTCAAGGCATAGTCACCTTGTGATTATTATACTTGAAAGACAAAGTATTCTCCTTACCATTCTCAATAGTATTATAGGCTATCCTTAGGGTCCTAACATAATCTAAAGAATATAGACCAACTTGTTAATCGTTAAAAGCTAGTCCCATCCACCAATTCAATTAGCTATCTAACTCTAGCATCATAGCTAGCTTGAACAAGTTGTTCCCAACTTAAGTATGAGGTCTAACAAAACTCCTTTGACAATTGAGTATATCTCTTCCTTTGCTAGGATTCTCGAAATGTTAATGGGGGTATGTGTGGGAATGACACCTAAAGTGTGGCGAACCTAATAGGGGCCTAGTAGTATTGCCTAAAATTTCCATATCACGTGTGCACCCATGATAAGAAAATCGCCTTGCAAGTCAGAGATTGCAAGACTCTAAATAGTTGTTTGCTAGAGTCTTCAATTTTAATTCACTGACTCATTATATATATATATAATTATGGATATCCAATTTTTCCACAATTCCTCAAAACCGCAGAGATTCGGTATCCCCTACCAAAATAGCGAAATAAGATAGGCAATTCTAGGAAATTCTAAACTTACTAAATATACTAAACTTAATTGAGACATTAGTCATTTTTTCGGAGTATTCCGAATTAATTACACAAGCCTTTTCATCATACTGATTCAATAGTAGCACTCTGCACTCGATTCCTATCCCAGTCCCAACTATCGATCAACCTGCAAGGAAAAGAACTGTTGAGGTATAAGCTTATGCTTAGTGAGATAATTACCCTCGTCAATACCACATAGCAGAAATTTATTATATGCACAATCATATGAATGCATGAACAATCAGTATGCCAAAAACGCATGCAGTAACCTAGGAACTGCATACGACTCAGAATTACGCCCCCTGAAGTCGGGGTTTGGAGATAATTAACCGACCCAAACCAAAATCCGGGTTCTAGACCTTGGGTTTTAATTCATTAGCACTACTGTGCTTAAGTCAAAACAAAACTATGTATATATATACATATATATATACTTTCATTACCGAATAATAAATCATATTTCCAAAATCCCAAGTTTAGCGGTATGGTAGCCTCCGCAATCCACAATCACACGCCCTAAGCAGAAGCCACAAGACTCGGCCCCTCGCCGACAGTTGGCGTCTCCCGGCACCTAGTAAGCCCATCAGCTTAGGTCAAAGACTCAATATATATATGATGGCATAGCTAGTGCCCAATCCTGCAGGAAACTCGTATTCCTGTGAGTCCCCTCCCATCTTCTACGTAAAGCGGCAGTCGGTGTTATCCGTATGCAATATGGGGAATGCATGATTCATTTTGAGTTCTTAATCGTACAAGTGATTAACTTGATTTTTAGAGTGACCAAACAATTTCATTCCATACAATTCACATATATATATGCATTACAAACAATTCCCATTATTATATATAATTAAAAAAAAAATCATCGCATTCATCCATAAATTCAAACACATGCATCTCCCGTATCCCACAAGCATCCAAATTTATATATATAGTTTAGGTGCATCTATTCTACAAGCACAATCAAGTAAAGAGTCATTAGGAATTTACTCACTCTTCCATGTGGGTTAGTCAAAATAATCCGGAGGCAAGTCCTCTCCGTAAACAGTGTCCCCTGGTCATTGAAATAAATTTTATAAGGAATTGAAACAAACTTAAGAAACTATGTAAGTTTTCCTTAAGTTATACTCTTGACTAGTTTTTGAAATTTTTCTCGGTTTTTACCTAAAGTTCAATCGCGTATAACTTTTTCGTTTTAAATCCGATTTTTATGATCTTATAGTCAATCTTCATCGTTTTCGAGTGTAATTTAATGTGGTAAGGTTAGATTTTCGAAATTAGGTATACAATTCTGTCCATGGGTCAGAACAGTAGCGTTCCTCATGTGTCGTAATGTTTTTGGGCCTTGTTTGGTAATTGGGCTTTTTAATAACTTAAGAAATTCTTTGGGCTTGGTCTTTAGATTTTATCCTAAGCTTAAAATACTCCTTGAGATCAGATTTACAACTTTGATTTATATTCTTAAGGCTAACAACTACTTCTTGGGCCTTTTAGTGGGCTTAAGTTATCAAATGGGCTTGTTTTTGGTTCAAACTAAAGTTAATGACTTTGGTGGGCTTATGGGGCCTTAGGTGGATTTCTTATGGGCTTCAAAACAACTTCTCTTGGTACTTTAAGTTGCTGGTCAGATTTTTGTTGAAGGCCCATTTTAGAGTTCTAAGCTTGTTTTGAGAGTTTTAGGCCCGGTTTTGAGTTTTAGGCTTTGTATGCTAATCATACTTGCTTTGGTTAATCTTTTCACTTTGTTCTTTCACTTTTATCATATTTTTAGGCCTCATTTACCCACGTTCCAGATCTGTTCATGTTGGTCCTAAGGGGTCCTTACTTGGTTTTTCAACTTGTTCCATCATTTCCTTAAGTGTAGGTGGTAGATTATGCACTTAACTACTTGTATATAAATCTTAACTTAAGTTTCCTTCCATCAAATGATCCTTTAACTCATGCTCCACATAAAGAAATAAAAGATCTTATACTTCATAAAACCTCCATATCATAGCTCATGTCATACAAAGTTGATTTCTTCATAAAACTTCATGTGATGGATTTTTCCTTAACTTAAGTCTAGATTTGAGCATGTTTAACTTAATGGAAACAAAATCAACATTCAAATGATCATGGAACCTTCACGTCCAGCATGCTTACCCTTCATTAAAGTTCTCATTTCAAGATTTCCTTAGCTTAAAATCTTCCATTCAAAGCATTAAACAAATGTCCATACAAAACACCAACTTTACATGCTCATATTTCAACTTCATGTAATGGTTTTAGGGTTTGTTTCTTAAAACCAATTTTTGTGCTATAACAACTCAAACCTTACTCATATCTTCAAGAAATCCAAGTCTTTTAACATAAATATTAATCCACACATCACAAGAATTACTTACTCGTCCTTAACGCAAAGTTTGGTGGTTGTGCACTAAGGTTCCTCTTAAGCCTTTAACTTTGCTTCCTCCTTTTTGCTTACCTTTTGAAACCCGAATCCTTTGGTCTTTTGGAAAGGGGTTTATGGAAGATTCTAATGGTCTTAAATGATCTTAAATGATGAAAGAAAATGGCACATGAACAAAGAAAAAAAAATACCGTAAGTTGAAGCTTCAAAATGGATTTTGTGGGGTAAAGTTGTTTCCCCTTTTTATGTTTTTTTCAAAAGAGAGAAAGATGAAGTGAAAGTGAAATTGAAAGGGAGAGAAATGGGGAAGAGTGTGGCCGGTTGGAATGAAGAGAGAAGGAGTGTTTAAATGTCTTGAAAGTGTTGTCTTAAAGCTTACAAAAAGTCAACAATTGCAACTCTTGATGATGTAAGCATTAAGGGGTGAATAGTGATGTGTAAGAGGAAGTGATTGATGAGTGAATGACAAGTGCACGGCCCCCTCTTCTCCCCTCTTTAGATCTTCCATGGGAAGTCTTTTTATGTCATGGAGTGGTCTTGTCACCTTTATTAAAGTTAAGCTCATGATTTCTTGTGAAAATTTGTCCATATGTAGTATAAGTAAAGAGGTGATAAGGAAATTGTCTTATCACTAGATTTTGATAAGTTATCAATTGATAAATGATTTCAACTCTCAATTGATAAGTTATCTAAGGTGATTGGTTGGTCTACTTATTTATATGTAAGGCTTATGCATGAAGATAAGGGCATAGCCTTATAGAAAATTGTTTTAGGATTTTTATCTTACATTGTTTTGTGATTTACGATTTGATTTTCGTAGAATTATGAAATTTTCTAAAGTTGAATGAAATTATTCAAATTAAATTATCGATTAATTATTTAGGGTTAAAATTCCTTAATGGTTTTAAGGTTTAGGGTTTTAAGTAGCTTTAGAGCTCGCAGTTTTTTTTTTTTTCAAGCTCGGGTTTTATCGATAATTGGCTTCTGAATTGTAAAAATTGAATTCGTTTCTAAATATAAACTTAAGTTTTTGGTTTAGTTGATCTTTAGGAACGTTCGGAAGGTACTCTTAATCAAATCTTAGGCCTACTAAAAGTAGGGTTTACATAAAGTGTTCTTACTTTAAGCATTCTTCACTCTCCTCATGTTTCTAAAATAAAAAATAAAAGGAGATTTCAACATTGATAAAGACAAACTTATGTTACATGAATAATGCTAATAAATGATATAACAAGATATAAAAGTAATTGCTAGTTAATTGCTAATTTATTCAATTAAGCAAGATGCAAAATATTGAATCCTCAAAGATCATATCATGAAATGCTAACTTTTCTAAAATCATAGATTAATGAAATTATAGGATTAATTAGTGATTAAATCCTGTTTCTATTCATAATCTCTATTGATAAGAAAATTATCGCTTAAAATACAATTTGTTAAAAACTCGTTTTCTATAATCTATTTCATGTGCAATTGTTTCAACAACCAATTCAATGTTCCTAACATAAATTGTATAGAATTTTAAAGATAATGCTAAATCAACATGAATTTTATGGGTTATTTATGGAATGCTTTATAGAATGCTTCAATCACGTACAAATTTGATTACCACAATTTTTTCATACTTCTAGCATGAGTTCATAAGTCACATGCCAATACAACAATTACATGTCAATAGCATCAATCCATCACTTTCCTTTCTTTTCCTTCTTCACCATAAAGGGTTCCATCACATACTATCCATATTCTTCATAATTTAAATCTCTACCAACCAAGTGTTTTTCAAGTGATTTCTAGGAAATAATGAGTAAAAATATTTTTATTATGTTATCTTTCCTAAATCACTACTAAGAACTAAAGTTTCTACACGTGTAAGCCAGATTGTTTATCATGAAACCCTAAATGAAAATCCAATTTTTATGTAAAATAACAACAAATCTAAGAAAATAACTAGATAAAGATGATGAATGTACCTTTGATTTGAAGTGTACAATGTTAAATCATAAAGATTTATGAAGTTTTAGTACTTATGTAGTGAGAGGGTTGAGAGAAAAGAGAAGTTTTAGAGAGAGAATGATAGTTTAGAATGAAGTGGAAGGCTTTTATCCATGATGTTTAAATTTAACTGGACCACTATCAAGGATTAAGGCTATAGACCTTGTCTTTGTGTCAATATTGCAACACTGGCATGAACATGTTTGAGGATCACAAGCATGATCTTGACTGTAGACTTCTCATCCAACAAATTTTCGATTTCTTTTTGAAATTATTTATGAGAGGATCATGATCTAAGTCTGTAGTCGTGAACTTTGTTTATGTTCTTCCTTTAATTTTTGAATTTAAGGCTCATTAATTTTTTATACGAGGTAAGTACACCTATGAAATTCAAGTATAGCAAATATGAGCCCAAGTCGATCCCTTAGAGACCTCGAACACTAATAATAAAGCCATGTTGTTTAAGTAGTAAATTCAATTACAAGAACTTAAACATTTAAACTAAAATTGCAGCAACTAATAATTTTAACAATTAATCAGGAACTAAAACAAGAGAGCATTCGATTTAAAATTTAATTCAAGACTTGATGAAGTACCTAGATCTTACTTTCCTTAGACTTATACATGCGACTTTCACTTAAGATAATCTAATTCAATCATTAATTTTCTTAATCAGGAGAATTCTCTATTAAATCTAATAACTTTCTCAAGTCTATTAATCCTAATCTTTAGATTACCTATTAGAATCTCTTCTCAATAGTATAACCTATGATCACATTAATGTGCAGTGAAATCTCTTAAAGATAACATTAAAGGTCTGAAAGAATCTTACCATTTATCTCTAACATTGCAAAAACCCTCATCTATTATGCCTATATCTAATCATACAAGACATCTCTCAATCTTCCAGTACAATATCAAATTTTTAGATTAATACCCACAAAAATGTCAATCCAAACAATTAAGCATGCATAATTAATTCAAGAAAACTATGGAATTTTATTAGATCTAATAAAAACAATTATCACATAATAGATTTAGGTTCTACAAGACCTAAATATAAGAGATCTACTCTCTACTCATGATAAAAGAATAATCTTTGATACAAACTAAAACAAAAGTAGAAGAAAGATCCATGGATGCAATGAAAAGACTCTTGAATCTTGAATTCTTTAATTCTTGAAGCTCTACACTCTCACAAGTTTTTTGTTGTTGAAGTTCTCTCCAAAAGACGTACAAAAGTTTCCTAAAAAAAACCTAATGAAGTCTTAAATAGGAGGGAAAAAATAAAGGATTTATAGTTGACGATATGATCGTATCACTTGGTCGTGTCATTTTTTATACACTCCATCGAATCTTTTTTTACCTTCATGATGCTTAGGAGTGACACGACCAACGACATGGTCATGTCCTCTAACCACTTACATTTCTACTTCAAATTCCCTTAGAAACAACATAGTCATGTCATTTGGTAATGTCGACCTAGAAAACTTCATAACTTCCTCGTTTAAGCTTTAAATTGAGTGAAACTTATTTCTATTTTCTTGTTTTCTTCCGTAAATCATTTCAAAACCTAGAAAACAAGGTTTTACTTAATTAAGCATCATTGTCTCAAAATTCAAGGGAAACTCATTGAAAATCAATCTACAAAATATGGGTAATTAGGAGCTTATCAATTTTCATTGTCTCGTTTCTTGAAATTACTTTGGAAAATTCAAAATTAAAGGGAATTGAAGCCCAAAAATTTAATCAAATAACAACTCAATTGGATGATAACTTCAACAATTACTATTGCATGAATAACATTCAATAACTCTTTTTTTTTTTTAATAAAATTAAAACATTCAAAGTATGGAAAAACTAATAGATGTCCTAAAAATTTGATACTCGAACTGACTCATGATATGACAATGAAACAAATGAACAAAATAACTAAAGTTAAAATAAGTCAAACATGGGCTAGCTCCTAAGGAGCATTGTTATTTAGCGTTGTTGGATCGATGATTGATTTCTCCCTTTAGTTTGTTTCCAAATCCGCTAGTATGGGATTTGGCTTAGTATGTCTAAGTAAATTTCCTGGCGGTCTTCTAATGACGGTCCTAACTAATTGACCTAGTTAGCTCTCCAAATTCCTTAATGAAGAGTTAATGTTCCTTAATGCTGCTTCATTGGCTTCAAAATAGGCATCTAAGCTCTAGATGAATCTAATCAGCAACTCTTCAACATTGGGGGCCCTGTTCTGAGGTTGCACATTTCATTCTACTATTGCCCTTAGCTTCCCTAAGAAAGTTGGATGATTTCTCCAACCTAGATTATATGTATTGTTGAAAGGGTTAGTCTAAGCATGGTTAACAATAAAATTAATATCTTAAATTTCAACCAAAGTCCCATCCTATGCTAAATTCATTGGTTTCATCAATCATTCAATCTTCTTGCTTAAGTTCTCAACGTAAGCTATGAGTGTAGTCACAAAATCAACGTCATACTTCTTAGATGCCTTCACTTTGGATCTTACATTATCCACTATGAATTATTCATTGTCATGCCTTTAATAAGCTTTTGGGCCTTGTCTGGTGTCTTAGCACTCAAAGTGCCTTTAACTATGACATCAGTCATCCAACACATAGGATCATTAAGCCCCTTATAAAATGTTTGAATTTGCATCCATAGAGGTAGTTCATGATGTAGGCATTACCTGAGCAACTCCTTGAATCTCTCCTAAGTATTATAGAGGATCACATCATCATTTGAGCAAAAGTAGAAATATTGTTTCTAAATTTCACTATCCTAGTTGGTAGGAAATATTTTCTAAGAAACTTTTCAACTAAAGAGTCCTAAGTAGTAATAGAACCTCTAAGTAATGAGCTAAGCCATTATTTGGCCTTACCTTTTAGGAAGAACAAAAACAATCTCAGTCTTATTGTATCAACTGTGACATTATTGATTTTAAATGCGTCTCAAATCTCCAAGAAACTTGAGATGTGGTTGTTCATCGCCAATAAGTCAAATTGGATAAATTTTTGGACATTTGGATGATATTCATTCAAAATTTGGAAATTTGTTGCTTAGACTATAGGTCTTCTAATGTTGGATTCTGCTCGAGTCACCATGGGCTTAGTGAACACCATGTAGGTCTTGTTAGCTTCATCATTATTGTTTAATGCTACAGTTTCAATCTCTTGATGGCTTTTTGAATCTTTTGACTCTTCTTTTAATCAGAGTAGTGAACCTTAATTAATTAAATCTACTGCTTCACAAACTCTCATACGGAGATACACGAATTCCTTTCAAACTTTGTCATAAACTAGAAAATTTTGGAAATTAGAAATAATTTATGGAAGAGAAATACCAAAAATAACTAAAGGAAATAAATATTACAAACATGTTAGAATGATTGGAAATTTAGGAATTCTGCTAAATTCCTAATTAATTTACTTTATTGACTCTTCGGTAATAGTGCTAAAAACTTGATATATAGAGCTTATAAATAGGGAAGTGCACCTAATCAAGTTATAGTATAGATTCGAATTAGAGTTTTAGTGTCGATCCTAATGAAAACCATATGTGGAAGTAATATCTAATTAATTAGCAATTATATCCCTAAATTATTCTAATTACCTAACTTTTATAATAAAAGATGTAATTGAATAATTAAATATGGTTAAATAGAGATTGCTACAAAAATTAATTAAAATAACAAAAATATAAACCTAATTAACAATAAACAAAAATAAGAACAACAACAAGAATAAAATAATTAAATTAAATAAAGGGAAGAAACATGTCCTTTAGTAAAACTTTAGTATTAACTACTACTTAGTTTTAAGTAACTTATCAGTTGCAATTACAATATTAGACCGTGGGGACTCTTATTATGAACTAACCAAACTTGTATCTCTTAGCTAATTCCTAATCCTCAGAACCTCTCTATCGGAATCGCTTCTAAATAGAGCATAGTAGGATTGCATGAAACCCTTAAATCTTACTGTTAGGTTGCCTTAATCTGAAAAAACCAAACTACTAAATGTTTTAGTTGGCCTGTTTTGTATAATTGTATCAGTCAGCCATACTACATGTTCTCACATACTTTATAATGGAATCTATCAATAATTGAATCACTAGTGCATTGAATTAAAGACAACAATAAACACAATACAATTAGATCACAATATGCAACTATCATAGATTGAATTTCAATAATAATAACAAAAAGTCACTCTAGAACATAGGGTTCAATAATGATTAACTAAGAAATTAAGATAAAGACATAATAACTAAATAAAAGAAAAGAATAGAAGAACCCCTATAATTTACCCTTTGACTCTTACTTGAAGGGCCTCTCCCTGCAAGCCTAAGCTTAGGCATCTATTTATAATGATTAGGTCACGATTTACAAGGAAAACCTAACAAAAATAAAAGATTAAAAAATCATTACATGTCTATGGGCAAGGTTTATGGCTATAGAGCTTAGGCGTGTACTTATATTTGCTCTAAAATCTTTAAAATTCGATGGAAATTGATGACGAGGGATATATGGCCATAAACCATAGGCATGGTCTTCAATCATACTCTTCATTAGACTTTGTTTTTTACTTTAAATCCTTTTACTTTAATTCCTCAATCGGCACTTTTGTTTAAATAAGCACAAAAACTCGATAAAAGTCTTAAATTGTTCATTAAATGTCTCTTAAGTCCCTGAAAATGAAAATTTAACAAATTAAGCTCCAAGTTACTCTGAAATTAGTTAAATTAATATACAAAATTGCACAAAATTACTATAGGATATGTATGTTAATTTCACATTATCAAGGTTAGAGCCAATTGATTAGATAATTACTCAAATTCCCAATCAGTCGCTAATCAATTGAAATGTGATAACATAAAGAAGGACAAGAATATGGCTAAGTACTGAGAGTTAGTTAAAGATCTCAAATCAAGTTTTGATTATTAGCAATTGGCCAAGATTCCACAAACACATAATTATGTTGCTAATAAATTATTGAAGTTAGCCTTTATAGGTCTACGAAACTAGGAAAAGATAGTCTTCATTAAGTATCTACTAGAAAAGAGCATGGATAGAGAATCTATGGAATGTTTAGAGGTGCAAGAGAAAGCACTAGAACCTTGTTGGATAGATCCCATCCTTGATTACATGGAAAAAGGAGTCCTACCTACAGGCACTGAGGAAGCTCAAAGGCCTATTTATAAGGTTACCAATTTTACATTAATAGATGGAATGCTCTACAAGAAGGGATTAAGCATGCCATATTTAAGATGCCTATTACCTGTAAAAGCTGAATACATCCTATCTAACCTACATGCTGGGGTTTATAATAACTACATTATAGCGGGAGCTTTATATGTGAGAGCATTAAGACTTAGATATTAGTGGCCTACAATGAACAAGGACTCCCTTATGTTAGTGTAAATCTATGATTATTATTAGAAAAATACTCATACTAAAAGAATACCAAATGCTTCCCTCATCATATTCACTAGACCCTAGCCTTTTGCTCAATGGGGATTACATATCTTAGGCCCATTACCAAAAACCACCAAACAAAGGCAATATATTATTATAGAAGTGGACTACTTCACAAAATAGGTCGAGGCTAAAGTAGTGATGAGCATTACTTAAAGGAACATAGACGCTTTTGTGGTTAACGGTATTTTAACTAGCTTCAAGATCCCTTATGGTATCATCACTGATAATAAACCTTAATTTGATAATGATAAGTTTAGGGAATTTTGTGAAGCGCGTGACATCAGATTGTGTTATACATCAATTGTGCACCCTTAAAGCAATGGAGAGAAAGAAGTAGTCAACAAGGTTAATCTCCACAGCTTACTAAAGAGGATAAATTGTGTTATTAGTAAATGGGTAGAGGAGTTACCTAATGTCTTACAGGATTATCAAATTACACATAGAACTTCAACTAGCCATACTCCTTATCAACTAACTTTCAAGTCTAAAGTAGTTTTGCTAATTGAGCTCCAAATCGAAAGTACAAGAGTCAATGCATACAAACCTAAATATAATGACATCATCCCTAGATCAAATCTTGACACCATTTACAAGACCTGAGCTTCGGCTAAAGCCCACTTAACTACTTATTAGCAACAAACAGCTCGATGTTATGACAAACAAGTCAAACATAAGTACTTTCGACCTAATGACTTAGTTTGTAAGAAGCTAGATGCTTTTGGAGTGAAGAAAAGTCAAGGGATGCTAACTCCAACTAGGGAGGATCCCATAAGGTCTAAGGAGGTCATAAGAAATGGAAGGGCCTACAAATTAGAGAGACTTGATGGTTAACCTATCCCCTAAGCATGGAATGTCAACAATCTCAAGCCAAACTTTAAGTGTCTGATCTCTTTGAAGTGAAAGCTATTTAAGTTTATAACTTGGAATTCAATGGTCATGTGCATTTTCATTTTAATTCACTTTGTTTCGTTTTATGATGTGGAACTATCAGTGTTAATATGTTGAGTTATGTATTTATATTTTCTTATTGTTTAAGTTTGCTTAATGATGGTGTTATTAATGAAGTGTTTTGGTGATATAATGTGTTATGATTTTGTTCCTTATTGTGATATCTCCCTTTAGTATTGAAAAGACAATTTAGAATGTAATCAATCTAAGGTCTATGTCATTAGCCTATACCAACATGAATGGTTAGGGGGCTCCACTCCTACCTCTCTTGAAGCATGAGAGAGAAAATATCTTTAAACCCTATGTATAATGGGTGTCAAGCAAATAAAGCAAACCACTATCCCTAAATCCTATATATGACAAATGACAAGAGCAAGACGTCCAAGGTTAAGGATCAAAAAGAAGATCCAACTACACTTCTGTAAGTCTAATGATGAGTATGGACAATGAGTTCTAAAAAGCCTTAACTCTTTAAAGAGTGATTGGCCCAATTACTCTAAGTCCTAAGATATGCATGGACGATGAGCTACTAAAAACCTTAAATTGTTTTATGAAGAACTAAAAAACTTCCTGAAGTAAATATGGATAATGCATTAGTAAGTTCCCTAATTTACAAACTAATGATGGGTCAAGATCAATAACAAAAGTAAATAGGAAATGTAGCCTAAATATGCAAAAAGCATAAATTCATACAATGTTTTGATCATGTAAATTTAAAATGTAAACATTTGTACAAGAAATTAAATGTTGGCTTTTCAACCTAAATAAATAGTAGAAAATCTTTAACATAAGATAATGAAATAAAACATGATAAGGAAACAAACTAATCTTTGGTAAGGGGATTACCAAAAGTGAGGATCAGATCAGCTAGAAGATTGTTGATAGGAGTATGGGGTGCCTAAGAGCATCAGGGTAAGTGTTTTAAATGTCACTTAGGTAGTAGTAGGAGTATCATTACCTTCGACAGATTGGTTTCCATCTATCTCTTAATTAATTTTTTTCTCTTTAGTTATGGAGGCTTCCTTCTGACCTCTCTTAGTGAAATCTAAGCAACTAGAATGATAATCTAGAAGGCAAATTAGGATTTAATCTTAAGTTAAGTGCACACCATCCAGCATTTTTCTTAACATAAGGCTTAAATACTCCTTATTGTCTTGGATCACCTAAAATATTTTCTCATTATGGTACCTTAACTCAACTTCTCCTTAAGATCAGCAACCTTAGCTTTCAACTCATTAAGGAGCTCTATAGTTGGCTAACTTCTTTAGCATGTTTGCCTTTGAGGCTTTCTACTTCATTTTGAACCCAAGTAGGTTGATGATGAGTTGAGAGCTCTTTTTCTATTCCTTTGTTAGAGCAGCTTCTTTCTCTTCCCTTAGCTTGACTTCTTTTCTAGTCTTTTCCTTTAGACCTTTATCTCCTCCTCCATCTTAACCTTCTCTTCACCCCACTTCTATCTAAGCCTTAGCTTTAACACTAGCAACTTGGTTTTTGGCCTCCTTCACAATCTATAAGGTAAAATAAAGAGAATGAATTAAACAAGGTCAAAACAATAATAATACAGCTTAAATGAGTATATACTCTACCACTTTCTTCTCCTTTACAAGGGCCTCAATAATCATCATTAGGTGCTAGGAGCTTGATGACACAAAAATAGCATATAACTCTATGGGAATTTTGCGATGATTTAGACTTTATTCCTATTGATTTTGTGTTATTTTGAGCTGAATTTGTTTATTTATTATTTTCAATGACTCTAAGAGTACTTTAAGAAGTTTTGAAGGATTCTTAGGTGATTTCGAGCTTAATTGGAGTAAAAGTACGAATAAAAGAGTGAAGCAAAGAAGTTTTGAGCAAGAACGAATGTCTAGAAAAGATCATGTTTGAGAATCACGCTTGTGGTCCCTACTGATGAACCTCTCATCAAAAATTTCTTTCGAATTTTGAAGTTTTGCATGAAGACTAAGAGCATACCCAATGACTACAACCGTATACTTCAAGGATGGAGGTATAGCGATTTCTAATATTCTATTTTTATTAGGTTTTCTTTATAATATTAGGTCTATTACTTATACATAGACTCTTTAGCCTAAGGTTATAGAGAGAGTCCCTTGAGCAATAGTTGTAGGTTTTAGAATTTCCAATGGGGCTTCTTTGTTATTCTTCTCTTTTCTTTGAGTTTCATGTCTTTCTTTTAATTAGCTTAGTAAATCGTTGTTGAACCTTAAAATCAAAGGGTGATCTTTATTTAAGAAATTCAATCAATGATTTTGCTTATTGTAATATGATTGCACCACTTATATTGTCATTAGACCAATATTTACTTGGGTTATTAGTTTAATGTTTGAGTTTACAATAGAGTCATGAAGCCTATAATGAATAGGAAAATGTAATTAGAAAAGATTAAATATGTAAGAGATTAGGTATTGAATCTTTATGGATTAAGGTAAGCTAATAGTGGGATTCAAGTGCATCATGTGATCTTTAGATGCTCTATTTAGAAGCGATTCAGGTAGAGAGGTTCTTAAGGTTAGGAATTAGCTAAAGATGTAAGTCTAGCTAATTCATAATCCGATTTCCATAGGAATAGGATTGGGGACCTTCATGGTCTTATATAGCGATTGAGATTTAATAATCCCTTAGAATTAGGTAGGAAACAATAATAAGATTCACTAAGGAAAATGTCATTTCTTAATTAATTCTTGTTATCATGTTATTAAGTTATTTTGTTAATATATTAATTATGTTTTTATGTCAGCTGTTGATTAGTTATTTTATTATTTTATTGGTTAATTGTTTTAATTTAAGTTCCCTATCTTTAGTTAATATCTTATTGCAATCCTTATTTTCTATCTTTAATTTATCTAATTAAATCTTTTATTGTGAAAAGTTAGGTAATTGAATAATTTAATGGTATCACTATTAAAAATAATTAGATATACTTGTATAACTAGTTCTTTATGAGATCAACACTCAGACTCAACATCCATTTTAATTTATACTATAACTTGATTATGTGTACTTTCCATTATAGCTCTACAAAACAAAGGTGAAGTAATGAAGGGATATGAGAGTATTACTTCATATAATTACCATTTAGATTCCCTACATCATAAATCTTTAAAGCAACTAATTACAGAAGGTTGTTAGAACCTACATCTTGATAGAACATAATAGTATTGGTGATCGTACTAACAACTTCTAAGAGTTAGATTTTTTACACTAATTCAAGGGCAATCTTATCATTCCCTAAAGTATAGTCGGCGATATTGACCTTCTAGAAAGGGAAATATTGGAAGACTTTCCTATTCTCCTTCCTAGAAGGAGTCATAAGGCTTGGAAATATCACTAAGGTCTATTTGGTTTAGGAATCTATAGAGCCCCCATTAGGTTAGCCAATGTCATTCTTTAGACCTTCCTTAGAGGCTTTCCCTTTAGCTGGATCATGAATAAGAGGGGTCTTAATAGATTCAACCTTAGGTTGTTTCCTTAGCTGGTTAGCCTCCACTACCTCTCTCTTCTATGTGCCGTTTGGAGCTTTCGCTTCCTAAGGCTTCTTGGTAGAGGTAGTGGTCTTAGTTGAAGCTTTCTTTATCTCCCCATCCTTCTTGGGAGTGGTATCAGCTTTCAACTGAGTAAATAGATTTTTAAAGTCTAGATTTTTGAGTTTTATGTCTTCATGAAAATAAAAAATCAGTGAAGTCATGGAAATGCAAAAACATGAAGAAGGTAACTTACAAATGTCATATAAGGTACAAGCCAAGAAGACCACTTAGCTCCTAAGTAGACAATAATGGTCCTTACTCTAGGAAGCCCACTCAATATGGCGACATCCTAAGCAACATGTACCTTTCTCTTCAATTGTACCATCATTGGCACTCTCAATGTCTTCCCCTTAAACTACACTTGTGCCCTTAAAGGCTTCAACCTCATCCTTAGGAAGATCGAAGCTCTATAATAATATTTAGTGAAGATATTATTTGTATCCCAAAGGAACCAAAACTTATTGTTTGCCTTCATGATGGTCTTATAGGTAGCTTGGTTGTTTGGGAGTAGCTTCTTTATGCTAAATTGTTTAATGTAGTGAGACCGAAGTATGGGAAAGTCTAAGTTAGTCTTTGACCTAAGAACAACCCACTTCTTCTTCCAATCATGGATTAAGGATTCTAACCTAATCAAAATCTTTCTTCTAGGTCAAACATAGATATAAAACCAAGCTTTACCTTCTTGATCGTAAAAATGTAATGAAACAAGGCCAAGATAGCCTAACTTCTAAATCCTCACATATACACTCATAGGCAATCATTAGTCTATATGAATTTAGAGTTAACATACTTAGACAGATACTATGGTATGTGAAAAAGGATGTTTCGAAAATAGAAAAGGGAGATCTAAAACCAACCTCAAAATATTTCTCAAAAAGTATGAATTTGCGTTCTTTTAAGGAAGTGATGCATTCATGGACTTGAGGTCTCTCAATCCTCTAATGACGAGGAGCTAAACGAAAATGGAGCCACAAGTTGTTAAACCCCTTCTCCATAATTGTACTCTCAACATCATTAAGGCATAAATCATACTATATACTAGTATATGAGGGAATGGCTAGAGAATTGCCTTCAATATTGAATGGGTAATCATCAAAAGGAATATTCTTGATTCTCTAAGCTCTAAGGGTATGAGTTCTTGCTAAGCCAGTAAGGTTAGATAAATCCCAAGGCCAGTCACTCTTAATATCCATCGTATTAGTGGCTTATTCTTGAGAAGATGCACTGTATGCTTAAGAACTAACAAGTAGTTTGATAGAGCTTAGTTATGCATATTTTATAGGTATATTTTATATTGTTTTTAATTGGCTTTATGGTATAATTTTAGTGTAATTTAGTGCCTTATTTGTTAATATTTTATTTTAACACTATATCAAACTAAATTGTATATTTTTATATTTTGATAAGAAAAACGTACAATACTAGAAAATATATACATGATGATGAAGGTATGCGAAATTCTAAAGAAAGGAAATTGGGATGAGAGCTCTACAAGCAAGAATTATGTCCATGGTCTTAGGTAGTGCTCATTCCATGGATGGAAGACATGTGTTACATACCAAATGAAGTCGAGTTGCCACTTCTAGATATGCAATGCATCTCTTATTCCTTATGAGAATTAAAGCATAGAAAGACCATATGCAAAGAACATGGCCATGATTCTAGGGTATGGTCATTCCAAATTATTATTGAAAAGAATCGAAGCCATTCAATAAAGATATAATTGTATGTCGTGGTCCACTTTTACAATGGATCCCTTGTAATGTTAATAAAATGCCTTATAATAGAGTAGATAAGCAAGAGATAATTTACTAGATAATAGAATAGGTTTTTTTTTTTTTTTGGCTCATTCATTAGTCTAGGCATTTTAGAAGATTTTTATTTTCTTATGAGGATTTTGGCATCTATTTGATATTGAATCAAATATTGGAACTCCTAAGTCGTTTCATTCTTTTCAATAAATTCTTGATTTGAATATTGTTTTCTCTATTATTTCTTCGTCATGCTTTATTTGATATTGTTTGTTAGATATTTTAGATTTTTAGTTAATGAATTGTGCTTATCGTTTTAAGTCTTTAATTCCCTAATTATGACAACATGTATTTTGACTTTATAAGAATACGTGTTATTAGGATTGAGTCAAGAGACCATTTCTAATTGTTTACTGTAAACTAGATGATCTAGATTAAAGAGACATAACACATGCCTTTAATTCAATTAAGGTATAGGAATTAGAGAGGATTAATTTAGTTCATCTCTTTCCTAGTGATAGAATGGTTAAATAGGTTAATCATGGGTACTTGCCTCGCGAGAAGGAATTCCTAGTGCTTAATTCCCTTAAAACTACATTTATTAAAGACATCTATGTTAACGTTAACTAATATTAAACCTATCTTAATGATGATTGAATCTTTGAAGATGTTGAATGTCTATAATACCTTAGGATTTCAAGCCAATTCAATAAACCTAAGATTCGAGTCTTAAATTTAAGGTGCGAGGCTATAATATTTATTTAAATTCAAACTTTACAGTAAGGTTAGAAAAATTAGACAAAGTAATTCAAATAAAGTCAATTTCTCAAAATAAATTATATAAAAATATTAATTTAAGAAAATGTCAATTTATTGCTAAAGTTGATAAATATCAAAAACGTAAAATTCGAGCATTTAAATATAAAAAAATACCAAAGATAAGTTATTTAACTTATAAAAATAATAAATAAAATTGAATTATACATGTTTTAACATAGAACATTCATTATTTGCATTAAATACACATATATAATAAGAAATTAGCATTAAAATAAGGTAAATTAATATAAAAAATGGAAAATTAATAAAAAAATGAAAGGATGAGTCATCCCATAATGTAGTAGCTAAGGATCAATTTGAATTGATGAGTCAAAAGGCAAAACACTAGAAAATAACACTTCATGTATTGAAAAATCAAGAAAATAATATGTGTAAACTACATGTCTAATTTTTATAAATCCTAATCCATTTGGAAAATATGAATAGGGCATGTACACTTCCAAAACAACATTTTGGAAGTCTAAAAATATAAGAAAAACACCCAAGAAAATTTCCAAAAAATAAGAAAATTAGAGCAAAACTAAAGCACGAAGGAGGTGTTTTGACAAGGTTGGGTGGCTAGAGACGGCCAGTTTAAGTGAACCAAATTTTTTGTTGAAACTTTGTAAATTTTGTAAAAATAGCAAATGATGTTATTTAATTATAAAACTTGGTTTTATAGAATTATTTTATGTGTCGATTAACGTAGTAATTTTATTTTAATTAAATAATTATCATAAATATAGGATCCCTAAGAAATGGTTTTGCTTGGATGAAAATTGAATTAAATTTTAAGAACATTAAATAATGTTCTTTTAAGTTGAAAATTTGTACATAACATACCTAATATATGTATTTAATTATAGTAACAAGAATTTTTGAAAATATTCATGTTTACTATTTATTGTAATTATTTTTTATAAAAATGGTAATTTCACTATTTTATTAAACTAATTAATTTTTAATAAAATTAAAGTATGAGCCTTATATATTGTGATTTCTAGAAGTTCGTAAGGAAGTTTGGGACACTTTATTTTTATCCTATGATTAAATTCACTTATTTGTTCAATTTTTACTAATTTGGAGTTAAAATTACTATTTTTATAAAAATATATAATAGCTAGTTTAGTATAATTCTCGATCATTAATTAAATTACATATTTTTATGAGTCTATAAGATTTTTCGTGGAATTAATTGGGCTTGTATACTATTTATTATGTACTTTCATAATATAAACCTATATATTAGCCTAATATATGATATAGTAATTAGTACTAATGTGATATTTGTTAAATACGCAAAAGATTAGTATTTTTTAGTACATAATGAATGTTGACCAACAAAGGAAATGAGTAATTTTAGGATTTTTAATTTAGATTTAGGGTTTATTTGGGTTAATTACAAAGATATAATAACATACGGTCAAATTGGTAATACGAAAAGATATTTTTGGACATTTGATAATATTGATAGACTTAATTCTTAAGATATCTCAATAGTACTCAAAATAATGATCATGATGATATAAAGTTTACTAAAATCGAATAAGGAACGAGTATAAACCCTAGAAAATTGGTAATCCGAACCCTAATTTAAGTCCGAGTGTCCCAAACTATGTCATGAGTCAATAAGGCTAGTAACAATAAAAGTTTATGGAATTTAATAAATCGAATATAACATTGATAATAAAAACTCTAGAAATGGATCGAAACCTAAATTGCGTACCAAAAACCCTAAATTCACAATTACTCAAAATCAAATTCGAACTTGATCGAAACCCTAAAACTATAACTTTGAGCTTATGAAATAATTAAAGATCATTCAATAGTGATATAATCATAGTCGATTGCAATTATTGACTAAATCACATAAAACTTTTAACGAAACAGTTAAAATAACTTGTAAAAATTATAATTATAACGAGTATTAATTAAGTTGATAAATTTTTATAAAATTCCAAAATTAATTTTTAATTATTATTTTTATGTTTAGAAAAATTACATAGAATTATTTCTATTTTCCTTTTTCTTTTATTTTCTTTATTTCCTTTCCTTTCTTTTTTTCCTCTTCTATTTTTCCTTTTCTCCACGTGAATTGCAGCAGCTACCCATGTGTTTTTTTTCTTGGACATGTGTCAAACAATTAAGGGATAAAGGAGAAATTAATAAAGTAAATGTCATATCTAATTTAATGCCTAATCTAAATGGATAATGATCTTATATTATTTATTTATTTGCATTCTTCTACTGATCTTTACGTCCCAAATATTTGGAGAAAAAAAGAAACCAAACCAAAAATATAAAGTGGAAAAACAAAAGAAAAGAAAAGAAATGCTAAGTAAAACAAAACAAAGTTCAAGAGAATTAAGAAGAAAAAGAAGAAGAAAATTAAGGATATTACCACGATATTTAGGTAAGTGTATTTATTTTAGCTGTATATATGTATATTATATGGTATGTGCATGTATATACTAAGTATTTTGTTGTATTTTGTTATATGTGTCATTACATCTACATATATAGATGCATGAGTAGATAAATTAATATATATGTATATCTCTTTTATGTGTATATAAACATATGTATGTATTATGTAGAAGATACGGTCTATGTACAGACATATGTAAGTATTAATAAGAATACATGTGCTAAGTATTTAGTATTTCCACTAATTAAGTATTGCTAGATATATATATATATATATATATATACATATGTATGCATGTAGACAAAATTATATCTATGTATGTATGTATTATATATTTATGAATAATTAGTATTTGGTATATTATATATATACAAGTATTAGGTATTTTTGCATTTATACATTCAAGTAAGTTTTTTTTTTATGTATAATTCACGTGAATATATGAACATGTAAATATAAATATAGTATTTATTATATATATGAGTACATGTATAACAGTAGGTATAGGTATGTATATTTATACTTGGTATTTTTACGAGAATTTTTGTATATATTTACACATGTATTAGGTTGGACGTTATATGTATGTAGTATATTATTAGTTAGATTCTGTATTTTATATATATATGTATATGTTTAATACAATCGTATAGGTGTATATGTATATAAAATATAAATACAACCATATTATACTTATACGTATAATATATAGTATCTAATTAAAGTCAAAATAATTTACTACATAAAGTATAGTATACATATAAATGTACGTATATGAATAGTGATGTATACATAAAAATACGAGTATACTTAAATAGTGTATACAATATACCATATTAAAAATTTAATAAATAACGAAAGTTAATAAATATATATATATATGGGTATCGTAAATTAGGAAAAGAGTTAATGATTAAGTAAATTAGAAAAAATTAATCTAGTATAATAATAAGTATTCATATATATGTGTATATTGTAAAATACAAGAAAATTAATACTGTAGAGAAAAAAAAATTTGAATTAAAAATTCTAAAATCTTAAAAATAGGTAAAAATAAGTAACTAGCATAAAATAAGCTTAAAATAATAAAATTATGAATTATATGATTTAAATAATTATTAAATCATAAATATACTAAAAAAAAGCTTAAATTAATATTTTATAACTTTTTAAATTAAAATAATAAATTTTGTGGTATTTTTATATCATAGTTCAATCTATTAGTCATAACGTCCAAAACGGATGTCGCTATAAGAAAATACGCTCAGAAACGATCAAAATGGACTATAAGTTCATAACGATCTAAGTTAAAACGAAAAAGTTATATACGATTCGATAAAAAGCTCGAATTGACAATTTCACGTAACTAAGTAAAATCAACATTATAAATTACGATACTGGTTTAGCTTTAAATTCCTAAACCTATAATTTTCTATATTTTTTATTCTTAGGTGATCTCGACCTTGACCTTGAGATGCTATGGGGTTATTACGACTTCTGAGTCAATTATGGCTGAGTGAGTTTTTCCTAATGATCCCATACTTGCTTATGTTTATAATTAGTGAATATAAATTATGGTTAATAATTGAATGTTGTATGAGGTTGGGTTATGCTTGTGTATGATAACTGTTTGTTAATAGTGAATTTACTTTAAAGTACAATAACGTATTGATTGTTGCATAGTAGATTCACTAGGAACTGATTGTTTGTGACCTTGATGATCATTGAATAATAAAATCTAATTTTACTTGACTTGAAAAAGTTAATTTGAAACATGCATAATCATACACCACATAACTAATTCCGACCGTCACATTACAAGGAGGTAGCGAGAGGCCATACGTAGGCTGATTATTTAATTGTTATAGATTTCGTACGGTGCACATGTGCGATATGACCTTATCTTGGCCTACAGGATTACTAGGCGTTGGAGGTGCTAACTATCTAGTTAAGGGTCGAGTCTAGAGGCCTCCATTTAGGAGTGAGTAAGGGCTACGTGAAGCTACTCAACATCATATGTATAACTCATTTTTGATAAAATTGAGAATGGATATAACATTACATTTTAAATATGAAATGCGGAGTTTCGTTATGAGATAAGTTCTAGTATAATACCCAAATCTGACTATGCCGATGCATCTCCAATCTTAACTTTGGAGGGCGTTAAATCAGAGTTACATGCAATACTTGGTTACCTACATGTATTTGTTTGGCATACTGATTGACATGCACTCATTTGATTGAACTTAATTGTTGTATAACTTGATTGCTTTATGGTTGAGGAGATTATCTTATTAGGCTAGTTAGCTTATACCCTTATAGTCTTCTTTTGCAGGTTGAGTTGTTCGTAGAGTTTGGCCGCTGCATACATGAGGTTAGTTATACATTAGGGGGTTAATGTGGGAGCAAGACATGATCAGAGTGTACTCGTGATAGTTTATTTAGATTATGGATCTAATTATGTAATAAAATGATATTAGTTTGAGTTAAGAAGTATTATAAACTTCTTATCTATAAATTCTTTTATAAATAGATTGTGATTTATATTTCCTTAACTTGTTATTGTTATCATGAAATGATATTGCTTCTACTTGCACAACTCATGGTTGTTAGTTGTAACTGTAGCCTTGTGTATCGCATAAAGGGTTGTCGATTATAAGGGAATTCAATTTACAGTCCTTTGTATGGTATACGGCGACTATCACGACTAGCCCCCTCAAGTCGTGATAATGAGTAAGATACAATTACATGAAGTTTAAAAACGCGAAAATGAAAGCTTATAACAATTAAGGTTCAACCCATACTTGACTTGGAATCTATGTTTATATTTTCATAAGTGTGATAAGTAAGGAAGGACTACATAGTGGAGTTTAGGATTTTACGCTATTACTAAGTCCAAGTAGATAGATCTAACCTATGCTTAGAGTAATATATTCCTACTCATAACACTACGTGATGTTTGACGTTGTGTTAATTGAATATAGGTATATCTTAGGTGAATTGATATGCTACTATAGTAGATGCTAATGTAGTGATTTTGAATTATAGTAACTGTATCTTAGTTAAACTGTTATGCTGCTATGTTGGGTGATGATTTGTGCTTACAAATAATTATGCTAACTAGGAAAGTTGAGTGATTGCTAACTTAATCTTCTAGATGTTCACCTAATTGAACCTTGAGTGAGATATTAGAATTCTGCTAAGAAGAGTTCGAAAACTAGAATAAGATCACTAAGTTAAATAAAACTAAAAGACTGGTTGTGTTAAATGACATACTTGAGTTGTTATTGCATATCATGTCATGGCATGGCACAAAAAGAGACCTACGAGTTAGAACTTTCAAAATGAGGCTTCCACGGGATTATGAAAAGAATATGGCTTTATGAACTCAGTTTTTAGAAGCAAATAAATTACATTGCCCGAACATTGTGACTATTTTGATAGTCAAATCTGGTAGACTACAGTATGTGATTCAATTTGGTAGTGTTGCCACTTTGATTTGGTGAACTATAGTATGTAGTCTAATTTTGTAAAGCAAAGTTAGGGGTCCTACTCTCAGGTAGCTTCTCATTAGCCTTTTTGCAAATTGTAGACTATAGTGTGTAGTTTAATTTAGTGAGGGTTCTAATCCTAAGTAGCTCCTTATTGCCCATAGGTTCTTAAATGTTGCATCTAGATGGTTAGCTATGATGACTAACCAAAAGAAGATTAGAGGGCATAGGATATTGGTATTGATACATGCTACATACATGAGCATAGCATGATGCATTGCTAGCAGTAAATGTCCAGTTAGGTGGATGCATATGTAAAGTTGAACCTGCGGGTTAAGATTGAAATGGTTTAATTGTGATATGGAATATTGTCTATCATATTATCTATATTATATTGTTTGTTATCCACTTTCACTCAGCTTTAATAGTTGAGGGCATAAAATGTTTTATTCTTAGGTTAACTATATTGTGAAGGGCCCAACACTAAGGGGGGATATATATACCGAAAGTGTAAGTTGAAGTCAGTGACTTTTGTATAGAACCTATACTAAGTCAAGAATCTTATTATTGTGAAGATGACAAAGGAAAAAGCTTGTTCGTATTTTAATGTAAATATTATGTTGTACATACGAGTTGTAATATAATATCCAGCTAAACTTTGATATAACAATCCCTTTATCATGTAAACAATGTTGTCTTTTGATAAATGAGCAAGTTGAGTTAAGTTTTCAATAGGTAATCTTGTGTGATGGTGCATTCCGTGCTAAGCCGAGACGTAACAATATCCCAAATTATTTATTTTGTTAACTTAGTTTTTAGAATTTAATTATTTTCATAAACCCTTTCATTTTATTTGCCTAGAGTTAGACAAGACTAAAACTATTAATAATTAGACTTCATTCCCTGTATGTTTAACTTGGTTCTCATCAATAATATTGCTACATATGCGATTTAGTGCACTTGATAGTAAAATATGCTTTTGTTATAGAAGGTAGTGTTATGAAAGGTAAAGTTAGGTTTAGTGTTTCAAGTTTTTAACATTGTTGCCAAGGAATGACTTAAGCTAATTTTAGTATTTAGGATTGTCTAGTTTAAGGTGCTTTATTTTCTTTACTTGATTTCTTTCTTTACATTCATTTTCTTTGTTTATTTTCTTTTAGTTTCTTTCTAGTGTTAGATTTCTACTTCATTTTATTTTATTTTGCAAGTACTCCTCATAGATGATTGATATGTATGGACTTTTCCATTGTGTTGCATTATAGAACTTTGAATTTAAATCCTTTCTTTCAAGCAACATAAAGGTGAATCACTAAATGAGGTATGTCTACGATTTTGCAATTTGATGACCAGATGCCAATATCATGATACTCCTACTTGGAATCAACTACTGCTATTTTATGATGGGATCCAGTACCAAGATAAATTATACATCAAAGATATGGTTGGAGGACCATTGACAAATATGCTAGTGATGCAAGCAATTAAAATAATTGAAGAAGTGACATGTTTTGAGTATGATTAACGACCTCCCTTTACTAATCCTATAATCCTATGTCTAGATAAAGAAAAGAGTACCAATAATTTATTGAGAAATCTGAAGTAAATGTAGGAAGATAGATTTGAAAGACAAAGTTTAACTATCCAAAGGTTAGAGACTCAATTAGAATAGGTAGTAGAGCTTTTGACCACCATACTATTGGGTGTAAAGGAAAATTCTTTTAACTCTATTAAGGAGGAGAAAAAACTAGAATGGTCGGTGTTTAGAGAATCATAAATTGATTGCAGCATATAAGTAGTGAAAGATGTGAAAACAGAAGAGAAACCAACTTGAGAAGTAATAGTTGAGAAACTTGCCAAGGGTTTCAAAGGCTAGAAAAAAAAATCCAAAACATTGAGAAGTTTTTCACCCCAAAAGAGCATGTCAATGTGATACATCTGAGGTTAGGCAAGAAGGTTGAAACAAACGAGTTACTAGCTTCTACACCAAATTCAAGAGAAGAAGTGGTATAATAATAATGCACTCCTGAAGTGCATGTGTTTAGTGCTAAACAAGTATGTGCCCTATACTAACTAAATGAAAAACTAATGAAGATTATGAGTCATTTCTAGAAATGTTTAAGAAGCTAGAGGTCAATATTCCTTTATTGGATCTATTAGGATAAATGTAAACCTTAAGAAATCAGTAGTTGAACTCTAACTCAAGTCCGAGTATCCTAAACTGTACAATAAGTCGATAAGGCTAGTAACAATAAAAGATTATAAAGTTTAATAAATCAAATATAACACCGATAATAAAACCCTAGGAATTGATGAAAACCCTAAATCGCATACTAAAACCTTAAAACTGGTTTATACACCATTAATAAAAAATTGAACTCGAATTTGTTTAAAACCCTAAAATTATAAATATAAACTTATAAAATAGTTAAATATTACTCAATAGTGATAAAATTATAGTCGATTGTAATTTTCAATTAAATCGGCTATTCACGTGAAATTTTAACGAAATCGCTACAATAACTTATAAAAATTATAATTGTAGCGGGTACTAATTAAATTGATAAATTTTCACAAAAATTTCAAAATTAATTTATAATGAGTATTGTTATAATTTTTATGTTTCAAAAAATTACATATAATTATTATTTATTTTTATTTTCCTTCTCTTTCTTTTTCTTTTTATCTCTTTTCTTTCTTTTCTTCTTTTCCTCCAATTGCTACGTTCTGAAATCAAATTAGAAAAAAATCCAAATCAGCAGCCCACGTGAGGAAATGAAGTGCCAAGTGTTGATTAAACAAAAAAATAAAAATCTTGAAATGATTACTTTTATCTTATTTACATTAATGCAAAGGATTAGTTGAGATTTTTCTCTTAATTTGGTTGATCACGTGGGATAAAGAAATAAAATAAAAATCTGGGAAAAACAAAATAGTGCAAGCAAATCGAAACCTAGAAACAAAATGTGAAAAAGAAAGAAGGAAAAGAAGAAGAGGAAGAAGGAAGAAAAGAACTGAAATTAAAATCAATAGGTAAGTAGGAGTATTTTAGTAGTATAGATGTATGTTATATAGTATATACATATATAAATATAGTATTTATATGATATTTTTATACATATAACATTACTAATATATGTCTATGTGCATAAATACTTAGATTTAATTAAATATGTATGTATAAGGCTATGTATGTATATAAGTATATTATACGAAAGAGTATGTATTATGTATTTTTTTAGGAATACATATAATTAGTATTAAGTATTTTCATTAAATAACTATAGTATATATATACATATTTGTACCGTAAACTATATATATATGTATCTAAGTATAATTATTTTCGTATATATATATATATATATATGTGTAATCGTATAGTATATATATAGTAGTATACTTCCATAAGTGGTAATATATGTATATAAGACATATATATATATATATAATATAGAATATATGTGTCACGAACTAAGGACGGCCTAGTCATGGCAGACGCCGTATACTGTACAAAGAACCCTTGATTGGTTACCTTTCCAATCAAGAACTCTTCACACAATATACAAGGCTCTACAACCACTAGTTTCCAAAAAACATCCAGATTCATATGATATCATCACAAAAACATATTTATATCAAAGTTGAGTTATAAAGCTTACAATACACAGTATTTAAGCATGTCTAAGTTTATAATAATAAGATAAACAAAAATATATGAGTAAGAGTCTACATAAACTAGTCTCTCTCATTACACAGGACAGCTTGCTCTTGCCCAAGTCCCCAAGCTAACCTGTGGCATTCCTCGTCCTATCTCTACGAACAGGCTATCCTGCAACAAAAGTCTAAAGGGGTGTAAGCCTAAGCTTAGTGAGCAAAACCCTTAGCCACAGCACAAGCAAGTTATAAGTACATTATATTCAAGCATATGAATAAATGATCAACCAGTATGCCAAACAATAGGTATAATTAACTAGTTCATATACGTAACTCAGATTTAATGCCCTCCGAAGTTAGGGTTGGAGTTTACACGGCACCAATCAGATCCGGGTATTATACTAGAACTTACTTTACTACGGAACTCCACATTCCGTATTTATATCAAATAATTCTTTTATTTTCAGAAAACCCAAGTTCTAGTATAATTGTGAGTGGGCCTCCGCAGTCCACACTCACCCCTAAACGGAGGCCTCTAGACTCGACCCTTAGCCAGGCGGTTGGCGCCTCCAACACCTAGTGTTCCCGTGGGCTAGGGTAAGGTCATTTTGTATGAGTGCACCGTATAGAACCAAATAAATAAATAATATCAACCCCCGAATGGCCTTTCTGTACCTCTGTGTGATGTGACGGCTGGAATAGTATCCATGCTATGCATGTTAATGCATGTCCCAATTTCTTTTTATAGGCCGAGTATAATTAGGTTCAAATTATGCTATGACCATCCCATTATGCACACAATCATTTTCTATACTACCATGCAACAAACATAGCATTATTAATACTTAAGATAAGTTCACAACTCAAGATATACCAACATACACAGGCATTTCCCAAACCCCACACAATAGTCAATTAACAATAGTATTTAAGTCCACTATCTACAATCACAAAACAAGCATGGAATCATTGGGTAAATACTCACTTGGCCATGGTGATTTGCTCTAATCGTAGTAATCGATTGGGAGGTCCTCGTTCACCTCAAGATCACCTGATCATTATGTGATAACAACGCTAGTAAGTATTTGAATTAACTAATAATTCTAAACATTTAATTACCTAATTCTACTTAGACTACTATTAACTTTTACCCGGTAAGACTTTAATTTCAATCGTATGTAACTTTTTCGTTTTATTTCTGATATTTATGAATTTATAGTCGTTTTTCATCATTTTCAAACGTATATTCACATGGTAATATCTGTTTTGGATATTAAGACCTCTATTTTACATTATGAACTAAATTTATAGAAATTTTTAACTATAACACTTAAGTATTGCTATTACTTATATTTATAGCCTTTATTCCTTAAATTCTTATAATTAAGGAATTTACTTTGTTATTACTAATTCATGTACTGAATTAGGTATAATCTAGTTTACAAGGTGTATTAGAATTTTGTAATTTAAGGATCTAATTACCTACACTTTTCTTATTTTTTCTTATTTTCTAAACCTATGCTTATGTCATTGCTTACATTATCTTTTCTTTATGTCATTGCTTATGTCATGGCTTATGTCATCATATGCTTATGTCATCACTCACCTCATCATTTGATTACATAAGCATTACCTTATGCTTATGTCATATGTATATGTCTTATGTACATTTGTCCCTTACTTTATACTTATGTACATATGCCTTATACATACATACACTTATACATCTACATATACTTATACCGTATTTATACATGTATTCCTATTCATATACCTATACGGTTGGATATGTATTTTTATACTAAAAATTCGTATGCCAAATTTTCCTTTAAGAAAATCCTCTCAGTTTCATTCTTTTGTAGTTCTATGTATGTATTTAGTATAGTATATACATATATAGTTAGATATGGTCTTAAGTTAGGTTATGTACATGATAATTACTTATGTATAAAGGTTCACATACTTGTATTCCTTTGGTATTTCTTTATGTACACATACCTAAGAGTACATACACATGTATTTCTTCCATTTCCTTCATGATTCTTCATTTTCTATACTTAAAGATGGAAACTTTGTTTCCTCTTCTTCAAGACTTCACTAAACACCTAACTACTTATCTAATCTACCTAATTAACTAACTAATGAATAACATAAAGTAACATAAAACAACTTAAAGACATACCTTTAATTGTGTTGAAGTTATGGAGACAAAAGCAAATGAATGAAAGTGAAAGAGGAGAGGGATGTTCACGGCATGAAAGGGAAGTTTTTGGTTTTGTTTCTTTTGTTTGATTCTAATTATGGAAGACAACAAATGGTGGGGTCTAGAAGGGGGAGAGGTGGACGGCAACAATTATGAGAAAGGGAAAAGAAAAATCAAAAGGAAAAGAAAAGAAAACCATCATTAAGAAGCTAAGATATTTTCCTTATCTCTTAAGACCTTTGACTTTTCAAAATGTTGACTTTAGTCAACATGTGTTGACTTGGTCAACCCTTTGACTTTGGTCAACATGCATTACCTTAGTCAACATTCCTTAAGTATGTGTAATTTTGTGCACAAAATGTAGTAATTAAGGGAAATTAGGGGAAAAATAAAGGAAATGAGAGGAAAGGAGGTATTTGATGAATTGATTAGTAAACATAGTTGATGAGATCTTACTTTAGGTCTTTATAGCTTATATATCTCATTTGATAAACTACTTGGGATAACAAATGCAAAAAGTACTAATTTGAGTATTAAAGTTCACTACATGTAACCTAATCTTCAACTATAACCCTAATTCTAAGTGAGACTATCTTAATCACTTACTTAAGAAGTAAATATAATCTATAACTCATTATCTTAATTTCTAATGAATTACCTAAGGATTCGAATCATATAAGCATGAATGAGGGTCATCTCTAACATTTTACTAGTGAATTGGACAAAAGACGAGCATTATATTATCAATTAAGGTTTTAGGGTATATCATGTTGGATTAGTGCACATATGTCTTTAAGATAATCATTTTTAGGGTTTCTATCACTTTTGAATAAAATCTTTAGCATTTAGAAACATTTAAGGTAGAAAAATTCTTTACGCGATTGACTAATTCTTTTAGGGTTTTTACTTTCATTAGCCTTGTCGACTCCTAAATTGTCTAACATAGTTGAGTCTATTTCAAAAACTAAGTTGATAATTTTAGGGGTTTACAATATGTATTGTGGTATACGACATATACCATATAATACATATATAGTATACCGAATATATATTAGCATATATGATACCTAATATTTACTAAATTCATGAATATGTAAGGTGTAGATATATATATATATATATATATATATATGTATGTATGTACGTATATAATACCGTAAATTAGGAATTAACCATTAAAGTAAATTTATCAAAAATAGTATAAGTCTATATATATTTGTGTGTGTATCGTAAAAATGGAAATGAGTAATATGAAAATAAGAAATAATAAAAATAATGGTGGCAATAATAATAATAATAATAATAATAAAAGGCTAAAATCTTAAAAATAGGAAAATATACTCAAAATAATAAAAATATCAAATATATGGTTTAAATAATTATTACATCATAAATATATTAAGAACAAGGGAAAATTAATATTTTATAATTTTAAAACTTAAATAGTAATTTTTGTGATATTTTTATACCACAATTTAAACTAAGAGTCACAACGTCCAAAACGGACCTTGTTACGAGAAAATACGCTTAAAAATGATCAAAATAGACTACAAGTTCATAATAATCCGAGCCAAAACGAAAAAGTTACATGCAATTCGATAAAAACCTCGAATCAGCAATTTCATGTAACTATGTGAAATAGACTTTACAAATTATAATATTAGTTAACTTTAAATTCCTAAACTTACAAATTTTCCTTATTCTTAAGTGATCTCGATATTGACCCTAAGCTACGCCCAAACTACTACGACCCCTGAGTTAGCTATGGCTGAGTGAGTTTTTCCTAATAATTCTATACTTGTTTGTGTTTGTAGTTAGTGAATATAAGTTATGATTTACAAATTAATGTATATGGGGTTAGGTTATGCTTGTGCATGATAATTGTTGTTGATTGTGAATTTACTTTAAATTTCAATAACATAATGATTGTTGCATAGTAGATTCACTAGAATTGATTGTTTGTGACTTGGAATGATCATTAAATAAATAAGACTTAATTTTATTCGATTAGAAAAAGTTAACTTAGATCATGCATAAATCATGCACTGCATAACTAATTCTGGCAGTCACATTACACGGAGGTAGCAAGAGGCCATATGTGGGTTGATTATTAATTGTGATAGATTTTGTACGGTGCATACGTGCAATATGACCTTACCCTGGCCCGTGAGATGACTAGGCGTTGGAGGCGCTAACTACCTGGCTAAGGGTTGAGTCTAGAGGCCTTTGTTTAAGGGTAAGTGAGGGCTGCGTGAACCTACTCATAATCATATGTAGAACTTATTTTGATAAAGCTGGTAATAGATGTACCATTACATTTTAAATATGAAACGTAGAATTTCGTTATGAAATATGTTCTAATATGATACCTGGATCTGGCTGTACCAATGAATCTCCAACCCTGACTTCAGAAGGCGTTAAATCTGAGTTGCATGCAGTACTTGGTCACCTGCATGTATTTGTTTGGCATACTATTTGTCATGCATTCATTTGGTTGAACTTAACTATTGTATCACTTGATTGCTGTATAGTTGAGGGAAATTATCTCACTAAGCTAGTAGGCTTATACCCTCGTAGTCTTCTTTCGCAGGCCAACCTTTTTGTAGAGTCGAGCCGTCATATGCCCGAGGTTAGTTTTCTCCACGGGGTCAGTGTGGGAATTGGATGAGGGTGGAGAGTACTTTTGATAAATTATAGATTTGAATATGTAATTCTTATATTAGTCTAACTTAAGACACGTTTTAGACTCTGTATTTGTAAACTTTTATGCAAATAGACTATGTGTTATGTTTTTATGATATTATTATTTATCATGAGATGATATTGCTTAAGCTTGCATACTCTTAATAGTTAGTAATAGCTGTAGCCTTGTGTATTGTATAAAAGGGTCGTTGATTGTAAGAGAGTTCAATTTGCAATTCTCTATACGGTATACGGCGACTGCCACGACTAGCCCCTTCAGGTCGTGACAATAAACACCTCATAACAATCGCATTATGAAAGAAATAATGGTTAAGAAAAGAAAAACAAATGTGCGAAAAACAGTCATGTTATATTAAGTGTGTATAGAAGCACTAAAGGACACCCTTCCTTCAAAATTAAATGATCCAATGAAATTTATTTTAGATTGCAATATAGGAAATGAAAACCCTAAGAATGCATTTTGTGATTTAGGTGCAAGTATTAATGTGATAGCTTTCTCTATAGTAAAGAAACTGATATTAGGGGATGCAGTTAAAAGAACTGAAATGAAAATTCAATTAGCTAATGGGTCCTTCAAAAGACTTGGAGGGATGATTGAGAATGTACTTTCAAAAGTGGATAAATTTATATTCACAATGAACATGGTAGTTTTAGATATAAAAGAAGATATAGCATTTTCTATTATCCTAGGCATCCGTTCTTAACCATTATAGAAGCTATAATTGATGTGAAATATAGTAAAATGAAGTTGAAGGTTAGGAATAATGAACTTCATGTAAATATTACAAAAAGATGGAAAAAAAGAGACCCTAAAGCTTGTAAACCAATTACAACACTAAACATTTTATTTGGTGTAACAATGGACTTTAATGATGATTGGGAAGCTCTAAGAGAAATCTATAAAAAGATGTCATAAAGATTTGAATCACCTTAGGAAAAGGAGCAAAAAGCGTCAAGCCAATGACATTAAATAAGAGCACTTGTTAGGAGGCAACCAATTTTAATTTTCAATATTTGTTTTTTTATGTTATTTTATTTTGTTTTGTTTTGGTTAATTTTATCTAGTTACACCATTTGCAATTATTTTTATCTAGTAGCTTATAGTAAATTTTTGGAATTTTTAATCATTTTACCTCTTTTAAGTTTGTGTGGTGTTCTATAGTTGATAACGTAGGAATGAGGTAGGAAAAATTTAGAAAAGGAAAGATGAACAAAGTGAAGATGAATTAAAAATCCAATAGGATAAACAGTAAAAAAACACGCCTGTGATCTAGGACATTATCCTCTTAGATCCCAAGTAAGAATTTGAAGCAATTAAATTACTAGATTACTACAAGCAAGAATTACGCTCATGATGTAGGGTATGTTGCTCTCATCTCTAAAAAAAGAGAAAAAAAAAAAAGGTACTAAGAGAATTACGGGTAAGGACCATGCCTGCAATCCTCAACGGTGATTCTCCTTAATTGATTAAATTTTATAAGTTTTCAATTGTTTTATTTTTCAAAAAAAAAAAAAAAAAACTAACACACTTATCATGTCAATTCATAGATTAGTAAGATGTACATTTGTGATAATTGCTAACTTATGTAGTTTATTTTATGTCTTCTATCGTTAGCAAGGGATTACCTTATGAGCTTCCCTTGCCTCTTATGTAAACCCTACAAAATTTTGATAACCTAAAAGTGGAATTGGATGGAGTCCTTGGATAGTCTTTAAAACCACCTAAACATTATAATAAAACCTAAGTAAAAGAATCAAACCCTAATTGTTCAACTAAAACTTTAATTGAAGTAAGTCCTAAAAACCTAACTAAACGAGCAAGAACCCTAATACTTAAAAAACACTAAAACGATGGCAAACCCTAAAATGATCATCTAACCTTAAATAAGTGATCAAAAACCTTAGTGTCACAAATAAACACTAATTGTAAGGTTGAATTGATCAATAACACTAAATGACTCAAACCCTAACTTTCAAGCATGTACATAGACCAAATTACTATAAATGAACACCAAACCTTAAGGAACCATAAGTACATGAGTAGGGCATCTAGATTAGCAAAAGTATAATGTCAAAGTCCAACAAAAGCCTAAATGCATCCTAATTGCACTTAATTAGCCTAATCATGTTAATCGCCTCCAATTACCCTAACAAAACCCTAATCCTTAACCAACCATATTACATCTTAATTGGCTACAAGTCAAACATGATTAAGGACCACAAGACAAACTCTTAATCCCATTTTCAAATATCTTGTACCCTAAGGGGACAAAATCATACTCAATTTGGCAAAAAGCATAAAAGGTACATGGTCTCCTTTTTGTACCTTATCCACGATTTCCTAAACAATCAAAGTTTGTCCCCCTCTCTCCTCATTCCTTAAGCTGGCCATTCCCACTCCATATTCCCTCATTCTTTTCATTTTCTAAACACTGTCAAATCTTCTCAAAAATCAAAAACACAAGCCACCTTCTTCTTCCTCCTCTTGACTACCACTTTCACAAACCATCGCTGGCCACCATAACTCCCCCACCACCACTCTAAATCACTCCACACCAAGCCTCATTCCTCATATACAATCTTTCCTAACCATTCAACATACTCACATCCTCTTACACATAGTTAAGCTCATTGAAAACTTAACCAAAGGAAGGCCTTCTACACTTTGCCCTAGCAAGAACTTTGTTTTGGTTTCCCTTAGTTTCCTTGTAAGATAATGTTGAATACTAATGTTTTCTTTGTTAAAACTTATTTTACAACAACTCCATAGAAGTTCTAAGGTGTTTTGGAGAGGTCAACAAAGTTTAGTATAAGAAAAACCCCTTTTAGTAGAAGTTGTAACACAAATAGGGTAAGTAGTGTAGAGTAGTGTTAGTTTAAGTAGTAAATCATCAAGTAAGATGATAAAACCCCTATTCCCCATACATGCCACCCCTTATATATCCCCTTACAACACTTCCACATACTTTTATATAGTGATTATGGTTATAGATTAGTAGAAACATAGGTTACTAGAGTAGAAACACCAAAAAAATCAAGTGTTGTGTGAAATGGAAGTTTTGACCCTAGAAACAACTCATGGCCACCACTTTCATGAACCTACAAGATCTGGGACTTCTTTTTTAGTAGCTTAATGACATGCTTAATTAGTGTTAAGTATGTTTTAGGGACATAATTAATCAAGCTTAGTAGGCCAAAGTATGGTTAAGTCCCTAACTAGCTTGATTAGTGATTATAGGCTCAAGAATAGTGTTAATAACTCCAAGAACCATAATGAATGGATTTTCAACCATATTAAAAATGGGCTAAACTTATGTCCAATGTTAGGCTTAAGTCCAAAAAGACAAATAGGCTAGAGCCAAGGCTTTAAATAGTGATCTAGACACAAAAAGCCCAAAAGAACCAATATTAGAGCCCATGTAGCTAGGTGACCAAATTTGAACCCTAGGTTAAAAGGCTTAGGAAGAATTGTTTAAAAGGCCTACAAAATTCAAAGGCTCATCTAAGATAGCCACCATAGGCTTGTTAGTGATTTAAGGTCCTAAACTTAGTGAAAAGGCACATTTGGACCTATAAGAGTGTGACCATGGCTTACTTAAAAATTTTATAGTGTTGGTAGAAAAAGCCCATTTAAAATAATTAAAAGAAGCCCAAAATTATTAAATATAAAACCCAAAGTAAAAAATTAAGCCCTAAACCCAAAACTAGGGCTAAACCCTAAAGTAACACAACACACCATTTGAGCCCACAATCTTATAGGGCCTAAACTGAAGACTTGTTAACTAGAAACATATAAAAAAAAACTTCACTAAATGAGAGAACATTTGAAAATGATGAAAACAACTATAAGAACACTGAAAACGGAGTTAAAACAAAGAAGATATGCCTAAATTACGAAAACAACTAACTCTAGGATACTGAGTAGTAAGCTTAGTTAATTGGTGCAAATAGAATACTTATAAAACTTAATTATCTTCTTCAGGGGATGAGGAGTTTAACTTAGACACGATAGAGGATTACTGGGACTACTGAGCATCATGGCCAAGTGAATATACTACCCTTACTTTGCTTGTTTGTGCTTGTAATTAAGGGAATACTTAATTAGATCCAAAAAACTAAAATTGTTACATATTGGGGCAAATAGGAAATTGTATGTGCTTGATATGATTGACCTTGTCTGCAAAAATATCTTAAGTTGATATGAATATTAGATGCTTGCTACGTTAGAACTTAGGAACTTAGAGTTTATGTATATATATTGATTGGTCACCCATGAACGAAACTAATAAATACTTGAGCCCTTATTAAAATGGACATGAATTGTGTCTTATAACATGATAATATGGGTGTCGGCATCCTGTAGTAAAATGGAGGATCATGCTTAGTTAGATCCATATTGTATTTTGTGTATTGAAAATTGATATCATATGATGTACTTCGTGCAACATGTTCTTGCTTCGACCTTTAGGAACTACTTGGCTTCGAGGAGTGCCGCCTTCTGCTTGAGGATGTGCTGTACCGTATCCACTACTAAGGGTAATATTGATGACAAGAGACTCCAAATTGGACGTGGATACCAGGATTCTAATGTGTCGAAATATTTCCTAACCTAGGCAATAGTGGGCATTAAAACTGTGCTATATATAGTTACATATAAATTGTATATGTTGTTACATTACATATGTTTGACCATGCATTCATATGCTTGCATAATAACTTACTCGATATTGTTTGTTATAAGGTAGGTAGGTTACTCACTAAGCAATCCAGCTTACCCCCCTTTAGTTTATTGTTGCAATAGGACTTGTGGCTAGAGCTGGGTTGCAAGATGCCCGAGGTCAATAGCACTAGCTTAGGATCTTGGGATGTAAAGAGGATGAGAGCTTAAGTGAACCCTTTATTTATTACTAGATTCTCTTTATTTTTAGTTATTAAGTATCTTTAGCTTGTTGACTAGCTTAGATTACTTATGGTGATTTATCTTGGTACTATATAACTAATTTAGGGGAAACCTAATATTCCCACTTATTTATGTTATGTTAGTGATTATTTAGATATTTTAACTTTAATTTATATACTCTACTATTACCCTATATGCCTAGGAAGAATCCACCTAATGGGTAGAGAGGGATGGAATCAAGTTAGGTTATTATTTATGTAAAATACTTTAATTTGAAAGAGTAATAAAACCCTAACTATAATAAAACCCTTGTGATTCTAAGTAAACTTTCCAATTCTTATAGAGTGATAGCTCGAGTTTTAGATAGAGGAAGGTGAGACGCTTCTAGATTATCGATGCCATCTCCGCTTACCTTATGAGAACATGGCCTTAGTGGGAGAGTGGTGTGCCTAGGAGCTCAGTTCGAGATATTAAAGAAAATTAAAGGAAAACGGTCTACAAACGAACAAGAGTAACTGACGTGAAGCTGCTCGGAGAAAGTGACTCACCAATGAACACAACAGGACTTGACACCTTACATCATATGATGCACAAGTTGATGTCAAGGTCCACCCACTACTAATCCTGAGTTACTCAACAAGATTAGATAAGAGTATAAAGGGTATGGACTTGGAGAGGATTGTCTCATAAGAGCAGAGTATTCAATATTAAGATGTAAGTTATCTTCGGCTTACAAGAGAAAAGGATTATTTATAATAAGTTCTTAGGGCAGCATTACAAATAAAGAAATTATAAGAAAGTATTTACAAAATGGGGATTCTTAGTACATACAAAAAGGGTAAAAAGGACAACAAACCAAAAAGGGAAAAGTAGTTAAATGTCAAATGAGGTAGATAGCTGGTAGTATAGCATTAGTCTTGTACGAATATTCTTTGAGAACAGCAAGCGAGAAGGGTCAAAATGTTGTGGCACTAAAGGGGCTGGGACGAGAGAGAGGTGGTATGTCAAGATAAAACAACTTGGCCATTTAAGTGAATCTCTCATCACTCAGCAAGTTATTCTCGGTAGCAGTTGGTTGGAGTACTTAGTATAGGGTCTTCGGCAAGGGAATGGTTGGCATCATCACTGCCAAGTGTACAGATTAACGTATGACAATGTAGGGAGCATAAGGAGTTTAACCACCTTTCTTTGATGTACAATTTCTCATCATCAACAAGTTGCCGAGAGAGAATTCTTCAGAAGAGGGATTGGAAGCCTTGGAGGTGTACGCAAGTAATGGGATCGCTAACCGGCAATGCATCAGTTTCTCGAGGTTATTGAAGATTTGCCCTCAAATCTTGGCCTTCATCATCATCGGGCACATATGGAGTTAAGTCAACGATGTTGAATATGGTAGATATGCCGAAACCTTCGGGTAGCTCAATCTTGTTGGCATTATCATTATGGTACCTCAAGATCCTATAGGGTCCATTTGCTTTGGGTGATAGTTTGTTTGTCCTCTTGTTAGAGAAGTGTTCTTTGCTAAGATGGATTTAGATAAGGTCTCTAGGAGCATAAATGATTCGTTTCCTTTTGTAACTTCCCATTTCCTTCTATCGGGCCACAATTTTGGTCAATTGCTCAACAATTCTTTAGTGTAACTTATGAAACTACTCAGCACTCTACAGGCTGGATTGACTCTCTCCCCTTGTGTAGACGGACTATTTACTAAGTCCAAGGGTAGGTTCGGGTTAAGTCCATAAACAACCTCAAATGGTGATGTTTTAGTGGAGCTGTGAGTTGAGCGATTGTAGGCAAATTCAATGATGGGTAGGCATAAATCCCAATCATGAGAGTTCTTTCTAATGGTAGTACACAGGAGACTACCGACGGTTCTGTTAACTACTTCAATTTGGTTATCTATCTAAGGGTAGCAAGAGGTACTGAGCAGGAGCTTAGTGTCGAGTTTCCTCCATAGGGTTTTCCAAAATAACCTCATGAATTTTGAATCACGGTCAGACAGAATACATCATGGCACTCCATGTAATCACACAATTTCCCATAAAAAGAGGTTAGCGATGAATAAAGCATCATTAGTCCTATAGTAGGGAATGAAATGGCCTATCTTGTTGAACCGATCGACCACCATCATGATCGAATTGTGTCTTCTCAACATGTAGGAAAGGCCGAGCATGAAATCTATGCTTATATTGATCTATGGCTACTCGGGAATTGGTAAGGATGTATATTCTCCATAGGGCTCTCTCCTCCCTTTAGCATACTTATACACCTTGCACCCCTCAAGCATTTGATGCACATCCCTCATCATCCCAAGCCAGTAAAAATGCTCCTTCAATATTTCAATCGTTCTCTTTTCCCCAAAATAGCCAGCCAAACCCCTGGCATGAGCTTCTCAAACTAGTAACTCCCTTGTAAAACTACTCAGCACGCACATCTACTTACCCTTCATTAAGAACCCTTCACTTAAGTAAAATCTGTCCATAGCTCCTCTATCATTGCACTTAGCTACTAAAGACCTAAAATGTGGGTCATGCTCATATCGATTAGGAAGAGTGCCAAATCTAAGCACTTTAGCTTGCAACGTTGTGATGAGGGTATGATGACGAGAAAGTGTGTTAGCCACTGTATTAGTGCTTCCCTTCTTATACCTGATGACATAGCAAAAGGTCTTCAGGAACTTAACCCACTTGGCGTAATATCGAGAAAGCTTCTACTACCCGCGAAGATGCTTGAGAGATTCATGATCATAATAGATGATGAATTCTCTTGGTAACAGGTAATGCTACCTATTATGGAGTGTATGAATAAGGGCATAGAACTCCTTATCATAGGCTGAGTAATTCAAGGTAGCACCTTGAAGTTTTTCACTGAAGTACGCAATAGGTCGGTACTCTTGCATAAGTACAACACTAATGCCAACACCAGATGCATCACATTCAACCTCAAAAACCTTCTCAATATCTCGTAGGATAAGTACTGGAGAAGATGTCAACTTACACTTCAAATCTTCAAAACTCCTCTAAGCCTTTTCTATCCATTTAAACTCAACATTCTTCTTGGTCAATTCAGTCAACTGCGCAATTATGGAGCTGAAGTTCTGAATAAATCTTTGATAGAAAGAGGATAGGCCATTGAAGCAACTGACTTCAGTTACACTTGTCGACGTAGGCCACTCATTAATAGCCTTGACCTTTTCCTCATCAACACAAACTCTACCCCCTGAAATGACATATCCAAGGAATACAACCTTGCTCTAATAGAACATGCATTTCTTCAGGTTACCGAATAACTTCTCAGCATAGAGTAAGAAGATATTTTTTTCAAATGAAAGGGATATTTTTGTTGACTTTTCTAAATATTGACTTTAGTCAACCTTTTGACTTTGGTTAACATATGAGTCAACATGTGTTGACTTGGTCAACTTTCCACACATAATGTAGTAATTAAGGAAAATTAAGAAAATGAAAGGAAATGAGGCATTTGATGAATTGATTAGTAAAAATAGATGATGAGATCTTACTTTAGGTATTTATATCCTATATACATCATTTGGTAAGCTACTTAGTATAACTAGTATGAAAGGTGTCAATTAGGGTGTTAATGTTCACTATATTGAACCTAAGCTTCAACTATACCTCTAACTCTATGTAATACTATCTTAATCATATACTTAGGAGATAAATTTAATCTATGATTCATTATCTTAGTTTTTAAAGGATTACTTAAGGATTCTAAATATATATATATGCATGGTTGAAAGTTATCTTTAGTTGCTTACTAATGAAATGGCAAAATATGGAGAATATATTATCACTTAGGGTTTTACGGTAAATTATGGTGGATTAATGCTTTTATATCCTTAAAATAATAGTTTTAGGGTTTTTATTACTTCTGAGTACAATCTTTAGTGTTTTTACACGTTTAGGGTTTAATATATTCATACGCGATTAAGTCTTCGATTGTTATCTTAGAGTTTTGATGAGGTTCAAGGTTAACTTTTGCAGTTACATATACTTGAGGTTTTAGGATCTTCATATGCAATTAGAGATTCAATTGATAATTTAAGGTTTGTCATATTCACTTTAGGTTTTAAATTGAGACTTTAATCGGTTTTAAATCTCATTGGCTCTATTGACTTTAGGAAATCATCAATAGTTTGGGAGTTTGATTCTATACTTAAATAGCTAAATTTGCGGGGTTTACAAAAAGACTATGAAATATGAATGGACTGACAAAAGGGAGTAAAGCTTTCAGGAGTTAAAGCATAGATTAGTGTCTTTACCCATTCTAGTCCTACCCAATTCTAATGATCTTTTCACAGTGTACAGCGATGCTTTAAGAAAAGGTTTAGGTTGTGTGTTGATGCAAAATGGAAAGGACATCGCCTATGCCTCATGGCAACTAAGGCCGCATGAACAAAATTACCCTATACATGACTTAGAGTTGGTTGCAGTGGTTTTTGCCCTCAAGATTTGGAAGCACTACTTGTATGGCTAAAGGTATGAGATTTACATAGATCATAAGAGCCTCAAGTACCTTTTCACCCTAAATGAACTAAATATGAGGCAAAGAAGATGGCTTAAATTGATCAAGGATTATGATCTTAGAATTAATTACTACCCCGGATAAGTGAATGCTGTTACAGATGCACTAAGCCAGAAAAATTATACAGAAGTTGCTTCACTCCTCATTGAATAACAAGAGTTAGTCAAGGAATTCCAAAGGCTTAATATTGAGTTCACTTAGGCTAGAGGAGAAATGGAATTGTCAAATCTGGTCATTGAACCAACATTGATAGAATGAATTTAAGATGCTTAGCGGACCGATCCAACTTTAATAAAGGTAAAGGAAGAAATGGTAGATGGGAAGTACCCTAATTTTGGCATTGATGAGAAGGGAACTGTGCACCTAAAAGGAAGGGTATGTGTACTAGAAGATACTTCCCTTTAGAAAGAGATTATGAGTAAAGCTCATCACTTTAGTTATTTGGTACACCCTAAAGGAACAAAGATGTACCAAGATCTCAAGAAGAGTTTTTGGTGGAATGGCATGAAATAGGACATAGCCGACTATGTGCAAAAATGGGAGATATGCTAAAGGGTTAAGGCAAAACATTAAAGGCTAAGAGGATTGTTGTAACCTTGACCAATCCCTAAGTGGAAGTGGGAGTAGATTACTATGGACTTTGTCAATGGATTACCTCAAACCCCAATAGGATATGAAGCCATACAGGTGATTGTGGATAGACTTACCAAGTCAAAACATTTCCTCCCCATCAATATGACTTACTCTTTGGAAAAGTTAGTATGGATCTACAGAAGGGAAATTGTGAGACTCCATGGTATTCTTGTGAACATAGTTTTAGATTGAGATATAAGATTTGTATCAAAGTTCTAGGGAGTCTACAAAAGCACTTAGGTACTCAGTTGAACTTCAGTACTGCTTACTACCCCTAGTCAAATGGACAATCTAAAGGACCATCTAGACCTTAGAAGATACATTAAGAGCTTGCATGATAGAGTTTAAGGAAAGTTGGGTTGTGCACTTACCTTTAGTTGAATTTGCCTACAACAACAGCTTCCATTCAAGCATTCAGATGCCACCTTATGAAGCCCTATATGGAGAAAAGTGCAGATCTCCCTTATTTTGGGATGATATTGAGAAATTAGCCCTCAAACCTAACTTAATGCAAGAAGCTATAGAGAAAGTAGTTATCATTAAGTATAAGATGAAAGAAGCTTAGGACCACTAGAAAAGTTAGGTTGATTTGAAGAGACGAGAGGTGGAATTTCAAGTCAGCGATCACGTGTATCTTAAGGTGAAGTTGATAAAAAGTATGCATAAGGCAAAGATCCAGGGAAAACTAAGCCCCCGATATATTAGACCTTTTGAAGTGTTGGATCGAGTAGGAAGTCTGGCTTACTAACTAACCCTACCACCAAACATGTCAGGGCTACATAATGTCATCCATGTGTTAGTGCTACGGAAGCACATCCTAGATCCAAATAGAGTAGTGGAGCTGGAACCAGTGCAGTTGAAAGAAAACCTCACCTATGATGAGTACCCCGTTTGCATTCTAGATAGCAACACTAAAAAGTTGCGGACCAAGGAAATTAAGTATGTCAAGGTGCTATGAAGGAATCATGAGAAAAAGGAGGAGGCCACTTAGGAAGCCAATGAGGAGATAACGCACAAATACCTAGAGTTGTTTAAGACAATAGGTGAGTCTTCTTCAAGTTTTGAGGACAAAACTTACTTTAAGCGAGAGAAGATGTGAACCCTATGAAATTTCGATAACCTAAAAGCAGAATCAAATGAAAGAGTCCTTGGATAGTTCCTAGAACTACCCAAACATAATAATAAAACCTAGTTAAAAGAATCAAACCCTAATTGAAGTAAGTCCTAAAAACCAAACTAAACGAGTAAGAATCTTAATATTTAAAAAACTCTAAAATGATGGTAAAATCCTAAAATGATCATCTAACCCTAAATAAGTGATCAAAAACCTTATTTTCATAAATAAACTCTAATAGTAAGGTTAAATCTATCAATACAAGTGATTAATAACATAAAATGACTCAAACCTTAACTTTCGAGCTCATATATGGACCAAATTACTATAACTGAACACCAAACCCTAAGAAACCCTATGTATATGTATAGGGCATCTAGATTAGCAAAAGTATAATGTTAAATTCTAACAAAACCCTAAACACATCCTAATTGCACTTAATTAGCCTAATCACCACCAATTACCCTAATAAAACACTAATCTTTAACCAACCCCATTACATCTTGATTAGCTACAAGTCAAACATGATTAAGGACCACAAGACAAACTCTTAATCCCCTTTCAAAATATGTTGTACCCTAAGGGGACAAGATCATACCCAATTTGGCAAAAATCACAAAAGCTACATGGTCTCCTTTTTGTAGCTTATCCGTGATTTCCCAAATAATCAAAGATTGTCCCCCTCTTTCCCCCCTCCTTGTACCGACCATTCTCACTCCTTATTCCCTCATTCTTTTCTTTTTCTAAACACTCTTAAATCCTCTCAAAAATCAAAAACACAAACCACCTTCTTCTTCCTCCTCTCAACTACCACCTACATACATACCACCATTACTCCCCCACCACCACTCCAAATCACTCTACACCAAGCTTCATGCCTCACATACACTCCACCCTAACCCTTCAACACACTCACATCCTCTTACACATACTTAAGCTCATGACAAACTCAACCAAAGGAAGGCCTTCTACACTTTGGCCTTATAAGAACTTTGGTTAGGTTTCCCTTAGTTTCCTTGTAAGATAATGTTGAATACTAATGTTTTCTTTGTTAAAACTTATTTTATAGCAACTCCATAGAAGTTATAAAGTGTTTCAAGGAGGTCAACAAAGTTTAGTTCAAGAAAAACCCATTTTAGTAGAAGTTGTAACAGAAATAGGGTAAGTAATGTAGAGTAGTGTTAGTTTGAGTAGTAAATCATTAAGTAGAAAGATAAAACCCCTATTCCCTATACATGCCACCCCTTATATATGCCCTTACAACACTTCCACATAGTGATTATGGTTATAGATTAGTAGAAACATAGGTTACTAGAATAGAAACACTAAAAAAGTCAAGTGTTGCATGAAAATGGAAGTTTTGACCCTAGAAATAACTCATGGCCACTACTTTCATGAACCCACTAGATTTGGGACTTCTTGTTTAGTAGCTCAATGACATGCTTAATTAGTTTTAAGTATGGTTTAGGGACTTAATTGGTCAAGCTTAGTAGGCCAATGTATGGTTAAGACCCTAAATTAGCTTAATTAGTTATTATAGGCTTAAGAATGGTGTTAATAACTCCAAGAACCATGATGAATGGATTTTTAACCATATTAAAAATGGGCTAAACTTATGTCTAATGTTGGGCTTAAGTCCAAAAAGACAAGTAGGCTTGAGCCTAAGGCCTTAAATAGTAATCTAGATACAAAAAGCCCAAAAGAACTAATTTTAGAGCATATGTAGCTAGGTGACTAGATTTGAACCCTAGGTTAAAAGGCTTAGGAAGAATTGTTTAAAAGGCCTTATAAAACTCAAAGGCCCATCCAAGACACCCACCATAAGCCCCTTAGTGATTTAGGGCCTTAAACTTAGTAAGAAGGTACATTTGGACCTATAAGAGTGTCACTAAGGCCCACTTCAAAATTTTAAAGTGTTAGTAGAAAAAGCCTATTTAAAATACTTAAAAGAAGCCCAAAATTATTAAATATAAAGCCCAAAGTTAAAAACCAAGCCTAAGACCCAACACTAGGCCCAAACCTTAAATTGACCCAACTCACCATTTGGGCTCACAACCTTATAAGGCCCAAACCAAAAACTTTATGACCTAAAAATAAAAAAAAAAAAACTTCACCAAATAAAATAACATTCGAAAATGATGAAAACAATTATAAGATCACTAAAAACTGAGTTAAAATGAAGAAGATATGCCTGAATTATGGGAACAACTAACTCTAGGATGGTGAACAATAAGCCTAGTTATTTAGTGCAAATAAAATACTCATAAAACTTCATTATCTTCTTCATGGGACGAAGAGTTTGACTTGGATGTGATAGAGGATTACTGGGATTGCTTGCAAAAATATCTTAAGTTGATATGAATATTATATGCTTGCTGCATTAGAACATAGGATCTTAGAGTGTTTGTATATATATTAATTGGTCACCCATGAACTGGACTAATAAATACTTAACCTCTAATTAAATCGAACATGCATCGTATCTTATAACATGATAATATAAGCATTAGCATCACATAATAGAATGGGGGATCATGCTTAGTTGGATCTATATTGTATTTTGTGTATTGAAAATTGATATCATACAACATACTTTGGGTGACATGTTCCTGCCTCAACCTTTGGGAACTACTTGGCTCTAGGGAGTGCCGCCTTCTACTTAAGGCCGTCCGTGTTTACTATTGAGGGTGATATTGATAACAAGAGACTTTGAATTGAACATGGATACTTGGATCTTGACATACTGAAATGCTTCCTAACTTGGGCAATGGTGGGCGTTAAAATCATGCTATATATAGTTACCAGTAGATTGTATATGTTGTTGCATTGCATATGTTTGACCATGCATTCATATGCTTGCATAATAACTTGCTTGATATTGTTTGTTATAGAGTAGATAGGTTACTCACTAAGTAGTTGAGCTTACCCCCCCTATAGTTTATTGTTGCAGTAAAACTTATGGTTAGAGCCAAGCTACGTGATGTTCGAGGTCAATAGCACTAACTTAGGATTTTGGGATGTAAAGAGGATGATAGCTTGAGCAAACCCATTATTTATTATTGGACTCTCTTCATTTTTAGTTATTAAGTATCTTTAGCTTGTTGAGTACCTTAAACTACTTATGGTGATTTATCTTAGTACTATGTGACTAATTTAGGGGAAACTTGATATTCCCACTTACCCATGTTATTTTAGTGATTATTTAGATAGTTTAATTTTAATTTATATACTCTGCTATTACTTAATACTAACTACTAGGAAAAGGTTGTAGTTGTGAATGCCTTGTGTAGTACGTTGAAGGCTCGTAATCAAAGATGGTGCTTGTTTTCGGATCTTTACATATTATATGGCGGTATTGCCACAACTTAACCCCCCCTAAACCCACCCCCATCCCTCTAAGTTGTGACACCTTAGGCAAAGTTGAAAGCTTCATTTGAGCTATTCATTAACCAAAGTTTCCTCAGGTCATTAGAGTTGGAGTTTGGGTACCCCCAGCTAATCATTTGAATACCATTAGGATTAGGCAATGCCCTTTACCTTGAGCTAACAATTGCTCTCTCTTTTCTCACTAGGCTCTTGAATAAGAGTTCCTTTGTTTTGCGGACCTTCCATAGAAGCCAAAAGTGAGTCAAAGTATAATATGATAGTTATGCTTGTTAAAGACATGCGTAACTAAATACACAAAACAAAATATCCTGAAAAAGAAATGATGTTTTTAGTTGTTGGCCAACCAACCAAATTTTTCTTTATAATTTCTTGCCAACCCTAGCCTATACTAAAAGCCTAATAACTCATGTCTAGTAGAGTATAGGTAAAGTACTAAAGTTAAGAAATCCAAACCATAACTATTACTCTCCAAAAATTGAACTTAAGAATTCTAAAAAATAACCAACAAAGTAAGAATAAAATTGCAATAATCAACTTGCCCACTCAACTAAGAATTATAATAAAACTTAATAATTGTAAAGTTAGGAATATAACTAGAAATATAGTAAAACTTAGATACATAAATATTAAAATTAAAGAACTAATGTTTCTTTCATGTTGCACTTGAATAATTATATTAATATTTCTCTTAATCAGGCAACTATGATTAGGACTTTGACTTGCCTACATACTATTCTAATCCGTAAATTGATATGGCCGAGTGAGTTTCCTATGACCCATGCTTGTTTATGCTTATAAGTAATGGAGTTAAAATTTTAAAAATAAATGAATGATGTATGAGGGAATTAGGGTAATGCTTATGCTTGCTATTTAGTTAGGTGTGAATTGTTTGTGAAAATTGTTTGCTTGCCAGATAAATGGACCCAATTATATATGAGATAATGATACTAATTGGAGCATGCATAATCACGACATTTACATGAATATTTAGACCAACACATTATATGTAGGTAATGACAGATCTTGCAAGGGTTGTTATATCTTTTAGAATATCGTGTGCTTTTTTGTATGATGCACTCATACTACATGGCCTTATCCTAGCGATGGGCTTACTAAGTGCTAGAGATGCTAACTATGTGCTAAGGGTCAAGCTAAAGACCTCCATTTAGGGGGTCAATGTAAAATGTTAAGCCTACTCACATGCCACACATAGGACTTCACTTTTCTCACCAATCAATAAAAATTGTTTTCCTTTTCTTTATGGGAAGATGGAGTTCCCACCTAAAAACAAATCTAGATGTTGTACCCAAATCTACTAGATCAAAGTTTCTATAACCCCGACTTTGAAGGGCATTATTCAAGTTGCATACGGTACCTAGACAACTGGATGTATTGGTTTAGCAAACTAGTTTCTCATGCATTCATATGTTTTCTATAACTAGTTGATAACTTATTTTATTGGTATGGTTGAGGATTCTCACTAAGCAGTTAGCTTACACCCTTAAAAATTTTTACTATAGATTTAAGGTATTTTTGCTATATTAGGTAAGGAGATGCCTAAGGTAGATTTCAAGGATGTTGGGAGGCTATTATAGGAAGTTGAGTGTTTGAGAGCCACTTGTTTCTTTTGTTTTTGTAGAACTCTCATTTAGTTTTCGATAACTATATATTATTTTAGTAGCTTTAAAGATTGCAACTAATATTATCAAAGGACTTCAAGTACTTTGAGAACCGAAGTCCTAAGTTTATATTAGTCTTTTGATGTATTATAGATTTCTTCACTCACTTATATGAATCTTTTGTTAATAATTTATGTTGGATGTCAATTTACTTAGTATGACTAGAGGGATAGGTAAGAGATGGAGGAGCGTTGTGTATTGCATATAGGAACAATGAGTGGTAAGGGTACCAACCTTTGATCTTCATGCGATACACAATGACTTGCCATAACTAAAGCATCATTTAAGCCATGCTAATGCCTAACTTTGAGAAGTATGATGGAACAGGGTGCCCACTATTGCATATGAGACTTTATGTTTGAAAGATGGCCTATTTTGCTAAAAATGACCAGCTTATGATGAATACTTTTCAAGACAACTTTAATGGTTTAGCATTGATGTGGTACGCCCAACTAGATTTAGCCGAGTTTGATACTTAGGAGAAGCTAGCCTGAACCTTTCATAAATAATAGAAGTTTAATGTAGAGATGGTCCTTTCCTTGATAGATCTATGTCAAATGTCCATGAAGCCAATTAAGACCTTTTAGGAATATTGATGAGTATAATAAAATCACACTCATCCATTGTATTATTTTCCTTAATATTTTAAGCTATTTTAATATAATTTCGGTGAATTTGCTATTAATTTGAAGTATTTTTTATGATAGGACTCAAATGAAGAGATGAGATGAAAAGATGAGAATTTAAGTGATTTTTTAGAAGAATTTCATTTATTTTAAAGGATCATCCAAAGCTAGTAAGAATCGAAGAGAATTTGTTTAAGAAATAACCAAGGAAGATGACTACGGTTACACTTCATGGCTGTATTCATTGTCCATGAAGCCTATGTCTTTAATTTCAAAATTGAAGTTCAAAGGATTTTTGACAAGAACATGACCATAGTCACCCACCATGGTTGTGTTCCCTAGCCATCATCCCTTGATAATGAATTTCAAGATGATTCTCGTGAGAATTATTGCAAGGTATTGTTTGTCCTTAGCCACTACACCCATGTTCATGCTCGTAAGCCTCTAGTTTGCTGTAATACACTTACATTTAGAGATTATTCTTTCCAAACACTATAAATAGAAGATAGATGGTTTCAAAGAAGAGAAAAAGAAGAGACCATAGGGAAAAGAAATACTTTTAGGGTTTATTTTTCTTTTGTCAAGCAAGTCTTTATTTATAACATGATTATAGCTTAGAAGCAATGATATCTAGATCTATGAACTATTGAGTTAACATTGTAGGGTATGTTAATTGTTTTATTACAATGCAATTCTCTTGTTCCCATTAGTTCAATTACGTGTTTTCTTTTGGATTAAGTTTTTACTTCTATAGTCTCAACTTAATTTTCTAATTTTATGTATTGAAGTCATGAAGCCAATACATAAATAGATCTAGTGTAATTGAAGGGATTTACTATAAGCTTAGAGGTAAGTTTATATTTCTTCCAAAATAAATTATTTCTTGTTTATGTGCAAAATTCATGCCCTTAATGATGTTCTAAGGAGTCCTATCCTAGAAGTGATTTTGATATGATGTAATTAAGATTAGAATTTAATAGAGAAGTGATTCCTATTATATTAGTACTTGAATTTCTCCAATTAAAAAGAATAAGAAATTTATTAAAAACCCTAAGATTCTACATGTTACACTCATGGTGATTAGAGTCTAGATATCCCAATTTATGTTTGTTTCATTTTATTTTATTATTGCATTATTAGTTAATCTTTTATTACTTTCTATTTCTCTATTTTCATTCGATTCATCATTAATATTGCAATTCAACATAAGTTAGAGTAATTAGAATAGGTGAATAAGTGTTCTATCCTCGTATGATTAACAACCCTAGACTCTTGTAGTTCTCTATACTATTACTTAACAAGTGCACTTGCCTATTAGCATGGTATATGGTCTACCAAGTTTTTGGTGCCATTGTCAAGGATTGTTGAGTAGGAAAGCTCATTCCTTTATTACTCTATCATTTTAATCTTTGTTGTTTTTCTATTTTTTTGGTAAGTTAATCAAAATCTAACTTGAATTTTCTTATTTATGTTGAGGAAATTTGGAGTAATGGCTAATAATGATGAAGTTTATAATACTATGTTAAACTATATTAAACCATCGACTAGTGGAGCCAACTCCAGTATTACAAGACCAACTATCATTGCTAATGAGTTTATGATCTCATTAATCAATATCTAGATAGTTCAGCAATAGTTGTGATTTAAAGGCTCTCTAGAGGAGGACTTACATGCACATCTTGCAAACTTCTTGGAGTTACGTGAAACTTTCAAAATCGAAGGAGCTATGGATGATGTAGTAACATTAAGATTATTCCTACTTTTTTTGTAAGGTAAAGCAAGGGAATGGTTAACCTCATTACAAAAGGATTCTATTACTTTTTAGGATTTATTAATTGAAAAATTCTTAGAAAAGTGTTTTCCTCTAGCTAGAACAGCTAAGCTTAGGAGCAATATCTCATCATTCACTTAGTTTGATAAGGAAACAATTTACGATGCCAATGAGCTTTTAAGGAGTTGCATAGAAAGTTCCCTGATCATGCTTTGCCACTTTGGATGTAGGTACAAACCTTTTACAATGGATTGATTTTAGTACTAAAAAATTTATCGATGCATTTATAGGTGGTACATTAAACTCAAAGACACCTAATGAAGCTTACACTTTGTTTGAAAGCTTGTATACGTATAGCTACCATTAGAAAGGTGATAAACCTAATAGGAAGAAACCGACATTAAAGGATGCAGAGTCTACCACAACCTAAGCGGTGATGGTAGATGTACTAAACAAAAAGTTAGATTCCTATCCTATGTTACGACAACCTTGTATGATGCTTAATGTAGTTAACCTATGAGGATATCTACCATCTTACTATTAGAGATCATTTAATCATGATATGAATCAATAAGGTTTTCAATGTTTACTTTGTAATAACTACGAAGAATGGGGTAGGGAGTGTTTTTCTTATGTAAGTGATTATTTTTTCTGCAAATCAACTAAGGAATATTAATGTTCCATATGGGTTCTAAGCTCATCCTCCAAAATTAAGGAACTTGAAACCAAAAGAGATGTTGATTAGATACATAGAAAGTAGTGATGCTAGATTACTAAGCAGTGAAAAGCGCATAAAACAGCTTACAAAAATTTTAGTCGAAAAACAAATAGAGCCTTCAACAAAAGCTAAAGTTAAAGCTATAAACTTGAGAAGTGGAAAGAAGTTGCTAGTTGTGAAGTAGCTTGAAAAGATGCCAGTGAGCCCCAAATCAGTAATGGAGGAGGAGAAGGATAAAGTTGTAGAAACTTCTTAACTACCCAAGGAAGAACTAGAACCTCCGAAGGTCAAAGAATACAAACCACCCATTTCATATCCTCAAAGGTTAAGGAAGGAGCTCTTAAACGAGTAGTATGGTATGTTTTTAGATTCATTTAGGCAATTACATATTAATTAATCTTTGTAGAAGCTTTGTCATGGAAGCCTTGTCATAGATGCCTAAGTATGCGAAGTTTTTAAAGGAGCTACTCTCCAACAAGAAGAAGCTAGAGGTATTATCTATGGTAATGCTTAGTGAAGAGTGCTCAATAACCCTACAAAATAAGCTTCCAGAAAAGCTAAAGGATCCAAGGAGTTTTACTATCCCTTATGCTATTGAAAATTTGTCTATTAGACAAGCATTAGCCAATTAGGTGCTAGCATAAATTTAATGCAATATAAATTATTTAAGCAACTAAGCCTAGGCAAACCTAAACCAACTAAGATGAGTTTACAATTAGTTTTCAAATCAGTAACATATCTTAGGGGTATTATTGAAGATATGCTCATTAAAACAGACAAATTTATATTTCCTATTGATTTTGTCATTCTAGATAATGACGAGGATATTGAGGTACCATTCATATAAAGTAAACCCTTTTTAGCTACAATTAGAGCTATTATAGATGTTAACGATGGTAAGCTTACACTAAGGATAGGAGGAGAAGAGATGGTAATTAAAATCAAAGAAGCAATGAGAAAATTTTCTAAACAAGATGCTACATTTTTTAGCCTTGATTCCACTTGTTGTTCTGTATCTAATACTTTACAGAAATTATTATCTAAGAGCCCTATGGAATCATGTTTGATATAGGGAATTCTAGATGAAGAATCTAGTGATCTAAACATAACTACAGTAGTAGCTTAGCTAGTAATTAATCCTACAATTTAGGAGCAAAGAACTGAATGATTTGAGCATGTGAAGGAAGTAAAACTAAAGCCTTCCATTGAAGAGCTATCGAATTCAGAGTTGAAGTAGCTACTAAACTATTTAGAGTATGCATTCTTAGAGGAAAACTCAAAGTTATTAGTGATAGTTTCCTTAGGATTGACTACCCAATAGAAAAATAAGCTCTCTAGTATGCTAAGGTATCATAAGAGAGTAATCACTCAGAAGATTTACGACATTGAGGGAATCAGTCCCTTGTTTTGTATACATAAGATCTTGTTTGAAGAAGACTACTACCCTATAGTATAACCTTAAAGACCTCTTGTTGAGCCTGATTTTTCTCTTAGTTTTTATAAATTAATCTTCTTTGAACTGATCAATATTAAACCTTACACATTTAATACCAAGCCTCAACTAAAGTTTAAAGAAAACCATTTTTTTTTATCTTTGAAAACATTTTAGAGTCGCCATCCAACCAAGGCGAGAAATATTTTAGGTCAAAACCAAACGAGTAGATTTGGTTTTAATCTAAACACTAATCCACGTGGATAAAAAACTAATTTTAAGAAAAGGTTTTTGAAAACCAAAGAAATGAATTCGGGAGTTAGATTCTTTAAACCCTTATGGGTACTATCCACTTTTCAAATTTAGATTTTAATTTCTAAAAATTGCCTCTCAAAAATAATCCTATAAAACAAAAATTGATCATCACTTAACCAATTTCTATTAAATTGGATGAATTTAAACTAAATTAGAAAAACTAATTTTTTCATTTTTTACCGTCACCTCGGAGTTGCCTACATATCTACTATTTGAGATTAGACATACGTAGTTCTTTTAATGAAAACTTTAAGTGGGTGAGTTGATTTTAATTTTTTTTTAAAAAGATCGAGTTTATGTTTTTATCTTATTCAATTTATTTAAGGAAAATTTTCAAAGGGTCCTAAACTAGATTTTATTTATGGAAAGTTTTAAGAAAAAATATCCTAATTTAGAAAGAGGATCGGTTACTTCTATTTATTTTTGGAAAATCAATTTTCTAAGTGATAACAAGTTTTTTATTTATTTTTTATATTTTATTTTTTATTATTATTTTACTTTTCTATTTGTTTTATTTCCTTATTAATTTCTCTATAAAACATAAAACAAAAATTAAATCCCCTTTTTTTCACTTCCACTTTTTTTCTCTTGTCCTTCATTTTCCTCTATTTTCCTTTTTTAATCTTTTTCTTTTTTTTTTGTTCCCCTTTTTTCTCTTTTCTTTATTATAATTAGATTTACAATTGGAATAATTAAATAAAAAAAAAGATAGGACAAAAGACAAAGTCAAACCAAAGGATTAGATAGGTGAGGCGATAGAGACTTCATTTAACTTATGTTGACTCAGCAAGAAGTAGACCCACATCAAGATAACCCTTCTTTGAAACACTTTGGTAGTGCTCCAGAATTGAAATAAAAATAATGAATCAAAGCACATGGAGCCATCTCTTTATTTTATTAGCATAAAAAAAAAAAAGATGGTAACATGTGATCAGGTCGGGTTGGGTCAAGTTTTATCGTTGGACTTAAGTATTGGGTAGGACTTCAGGTTCTTCAACTCGAGTGTGTCCACCATACATGCGATTGATGAAGCAGTACCCAGAAATAGCTTAAGTGCATACGACTATGCTTAGTGGCCCATGGTGAAGTGTAGCAATAGCTAAACCTTAAGTAGTGGTGGACTTTGTTCGAAGACCAATCGAAGTAAACAAGAAAAGGCTTTAAGGGTTTCTAAGACCCAAGAAGCTGTTAGTAGGGTTAGTTTTCTTTGAAAACTAACAAAACACAAGCTTTTTAGAATAAGAAAGTGAGCTCCAATTTAGAGAGAGAAAGTGTTGGGAATCTATCTTCTTAAGTGTTTTTGTGATTCTTTGTGTTGGGGAAGAAAAGAGGAGGGTCTATTTATAATCTTTTAAGCTCAAGCAAGCTTGGCAAGCAACTTAATGACCAAATCGGCCATCAAAGCATATCTCAGTCAACTTTTGGTCTCAAGGAAAAAGGCTCAATTTTAGGTACTTTTTGGTCGCATCCGATGATACACTTGCTTCTAATATCCAATAGATGCTTCCATTATTACCAAAATAGATCAAATTTAACAAATGTGCAAAAGGCTTGAATCTCGACTCATGATTTTTTTCGATTTTCATGTGACATTTTAGTCCTCTTTTAGAATGTACATGGACATAAAATAAGTATAATTTGATAGTACTCCATGTAATCTCCATGATTTCACCATTTATTTAGTAAAATCATGGATAAAAAAGGACTAAAAAAGCTCAAAACATGGCTGTTGAGGAAGGAAGCTATGGTGAAGAAGATGAAGTCAACATTTACTATTGACTAGTGCACCTAATGAGACTATGCTACGTGGCGCTTCTGTAATAAAACAAAACAAAAGGCGCATTGCACCTATGCTTGGAATCGATCCCCTAACCTCCTGCATTTTCACGTGTGTTCTCTCCATCAAGCCATTGGCTTGTGCCTTATCTATATGAGCAGTTAAATTGCTCATATGAACTAGGTTTGCCTAGACTAAATTTAAATCTAAGCCTAGGCTTAAAGTCTTCCTTATATTTTATTATCTAAGATCCTAAAAATAATAAAATTTTCTATTCTATTATCAAAATCTTCTTCTTTCTATATATTTTCTAATTTTCTAAAAAATTTCTTTTCTAAATTTCTTATTTTTTTTATTTTTTGTAAAATTTTTATTTTTTATGATCTTTTTATAAATTTTCTAATTTTTATTTTTCTTATTTTTTTTATTTTTTCCAAATTAGGACCCTTTACCTTATCCTAAGAATTCTAAAAAAAAAAAAAATGGGAAGGAAAAATGGGGTGTCTATAACTATTCCTCTTTATAGTGAAGTTTGAGTAAAACTTTACCAAAAATACAAATGAGACACTATTCTTACCTCAAGGATAGAATTTTTCCTAAGGAGTGCCTTAGCTAGCTATCATAGGTTCAATCTAATAGGGATTCAATGGATAGTGAAAATAGAGATGAAGCACTCTAAGAGTTGGTCGAGCGAGCTTAAAAAGGCCTATCACCCTAAGGGCTGGCTAGAAAGATCAGTTTAAAACTTGGTCATGCCATTCTAAGTTAACTAACTTAGGCAAGAGCATCTCTAGGGAACTAGCCTTTCGAAATTGGAATTGATTTTAGGAAACTTGGTCATGCTACTTTAAGCTAAATAAACTAGGCAAAAGTGTCTCTAGGAGACTAGCAAACCTAAATTGGAATCAATTTATGATACCTAATTATGCTACTTTGAGCTAACTAACCTAGATAGGAACATCTCTAGGGGACTAGCAACCCTAAGTTAGAATTGATTTAGGAAGCCTATTCGTACTACTTTGAGCTAACTAACCTAAGCGAGAGCATCTCTAGGGGACCAATAACCCTAAATTAGAATCGACTTAGGAAACCTAGTTATGCTACTTTAAGCTAACTAACCCAAGCAGGAACATCTATAGAGGACTAGCAACCCTATGTTGGAATCGATTTGGGAAACTTGGTTGTGCTATTTTGAGTTTATTAACCTAAGTGGAAGCGTCTTTAAGGGACTAGCAACCCTAAATAGAATTAAAAGAAGCACCTTATAGGTTCCTTAAAAGGAATCAATGATGAAAGGAAGCGCCCTAAGGGCTTGCTTAAGAAAACTTGATGAAGAGAAGTGCCTTATGGGCTTACTAAGAACTTGGTGAAGAGAAGTACCTTATGGGCTTGCTTGAGAGAAATTAATGATGAAAGGAAGCATCCTAAGGGCTCGCTTAAGAGAATTAAGTAAAGGAAAGCACCCTACCAGCTTGCTAAAAAGAAACCGATGAAGAGAAGCGCCTTATAGGCTCACTTGAGAGAAATTAATGATGAAAGGAAGTGCCTTAAGAGCTCACTTGGAAGAAATTAGTAAAGGAAGCACCCTACAAGCTTGATAAAAAGAAATTGATGAAGAGAAGCACCCTATGCTCTCGCTAAGAACTTGGTGAAGAGAAGTGCCCTATGGGCTTGCTAAAAGAATTAATGAAGCGAAGCACCCTATGAGCTCACTTAAGAGAAATTAATGATGAAACAAAGCACCTTAAGGGCTTACTTGAAAGAAATTAGTAAAGGAAAGCGCCCAATAAGCTTGCTAAAAAGAAATTCATGAAGAGAAGTATCCTATGGGTGTAGACACTTAATTTTTACCTCCCTTTTATTTTTCAAATAAGTTATAGAATCTTAAATTAGAAAAAAAATACAAAAAAATAGAAAAATAAGAAAACCCAAAAATATGAAATTTAGTAAAGTACGAAAAAAACAAAAAAATGGAAAAAATTAGAAAAATGTATGAGAAATTTGAGAAGTAAAAAAGAAAAAAGGGAATTTAAAAAGTAATAAAATTCTTTAGATAATTTGAATAGAATAGATTTTTAATTTAATTAGACTTAAAATAAGGAGAGGACCATTGGCCTAGGTTTAGATTTGAATCTAACTCAAGCTGACCTCATATATATGTGTAATTTAATTGTACAAATGAACAAAACACAAGCTAATAGCCTAACGGATAAGCTCATCGACTTATGTTGGGGTTGGAGGTAAAGGGTTCTAGTCTCAACAAAGGCAAAGAATGCCTTTTGTTTTATTTTCCCTATACTCCATGTGTGGCCACATGTCAGGCCATCATTGGGCCATGTGTCTAATTGCGATACATGGCACTTTATGATTAGCTATGACAACAAAATTTCCTTCCCTCCATTTTCTTCTCCCCTTTCCTTTTCTTCTCTTCACTTTCTTTTTTAAATAAATAAATAAACAATTAAAAAAGGGGAGACATACAGCAAAGGGACAGGGGAATTTTTGAAAAAAGAAAAAAACAAACGCATACAGTAAGGAGGTTTTGATTTCAAAAAAAAAAATAAATAAATAAATAAACACATAGTGGGAGGGGGGAAGAGGATTCTAAATTCATACATACGCATACGAGGGGGAGCTACTCTCTCTCTTGGTGTTTTATCTCTCCCTCTCTCTACTATTACTCTCTCAGACCCTCTCACTCTCTGATTCCCTTGGCTAATCCCTAAACACATGGACCCTTACTCTCTCTCTCTAGCACAGACCTCTCTTTCAGCGAACCACTCCCTCTCTCATTGATTTTTTCTCACTCAACACACCAACGGACAAGGTAAGATTCTCTCTCTCTCTCTATGAGCTCTCTCACTCCCGATCTCTCTTAACCTCCTCCCATTTACTGCACCCATCGAACTTATACCCATGCACATCACTTTTACTCGTGCATACCATACCCCTAAAGCCCTACATACCCACTCTAGACCCTCACCCACTCACGCGACCACTCAGCGAACGTCAACCCATCATCGACCCTCTCTTGCTAAGGTATACATAGACTATAGCCACAACTACTCACTCCCCAATCTTTCTCCCTCTAAACCATTCACCTCGACCACATCAACCAAACACCCCAAACCCTAAATCACCCTCACTACCATCGACGACCCCAACATTCTACTACTCTCACCTGAGCCAATTCCACATACATACAGACATCACTCTCAGTCTCTTGCTTAATCCAAAACCATACCCTAAAACCCCTACAACCTCACCCTCTTACACGAAACCAACCTTAGCTATGGCTACAAGACCCTGATATGAGATCACATTCGATGCCATCACGATGAACACCACTAACCACCACTAATGGTTGCTGTTGGCCACAAAACTTTCCTTATACCCCCCATCATCAATAGAATACCTACGAAAGTGGGTTTATCCGCTTGAAAAAAGCCTAAAACTACCCCCGACAGCCTTTGGAAACCACCGCTGACCCTTTCTTCTTTGTCAGACCTATAACTTAAGTCAAACCCATTTTGACCCAATTCAGATCCGAGTCCAAACCTGCAATCTAGACCCAACTCTAAGCCTGACCCGCATAAGCCCCTCGGTCCAACTCTTTGCTGCATTTTATTTATTTATTTCTTTTATTTGTCTTGCTTATTTCATGCTCTAATGTAATTGCACCAAAAAAAAAAAAGAGAGAGAAAAAAAAAAGGAAAAAGAGAAAAACCAAGAAAATAAAAAATAAAAGAAAAGAAAAAAGGAGAGAACAAGTATTTAATTTAGTTTTATTTTTATTTATTTTCATGTTTTAGCCAAGAAACCAAAAACTAACAAAAAATAAAAATAAAAAAAGTATAGGAATAAATAATAATAATAATAATAAAATTGTTTTATCACTTAGAAAATAGTTTTTCCAAAAATAAAATAAAAATAAATCAACCACTTTCTAAACTAAGACATTTTATAATTTCCAAAAATAAAAAACTAAATTAAGATCCTCAGAATTTTTCCTTTAAATAAATCAAAATAAGTAAAAATGTAAACTCGAATAGTTTTCCAAAATTAAAATTAATTAACCTATTAAATTTTTGATAAACAAACTACGAAAGTCTGATCTTGAATAACGAGTATGTAGACACCCATACATAAGTACGAGGTGACATAAAATATGGAAATTTTTTTTTTCATTTTTAGATATTCATGTAAATTAATTAATTTTAGTTAAATGTAAAATGATTAGCCATTTTGGAAATTAAAAAGGGTATATTTAAAAAGTGAAGTTAAATTCAGGAAGTTAAAAAGTGGTACCCATTTGGGGTTTAATAAATTAGATCTCAAATCTAGATCTCTAATTTTCAAAAAACCGTTTTATAAATTAATTTTTTAATCAATAGACCAGTAACTAAATTATAATCAATCTACTCAATTGGTTAAAACTTAACTTTTTTTCCCGACTTCAGTCGAGTGATAACTCCAATACCTTTTCAAATTGAAAAATTAGTTTTCTTTGAACCCTAATCGAGGATTGGTATTAAATGGGTAGAGTTTAGTATTGATTGGTTTAGAGAAAAGTTATTTAAAAAAAAAAATCGGGAGGATGAAAATCTAGGCTTGACAATGAGCTCGCTAAGAACTTAGTGAAGAGAAGCTCCCTATAGGCTCGTTAAAAGAATTGATGAAGTAAAGTGCCCTATGGGCTCACTTGAGAGAAATTAGTAAAGGAAAGCACCCTACAAGCTTGCTAAAAAGAAATTGATGAAGAGAAGTGCCCTATAGGCTTACTTGAGAGAAATTAGTAAAAGTGTCCTATATGCTTGCTAAAAAGAAATTGATGAAGAGATGCACCCTATGGGTTCACTAAAAAGAATTGGTGAAGAGAATACCCTATCGGCTCGCTAAAAGAAATTAGTGATGAAGTGAAGTGCTCTAAGGGCTTGCTAAAGGAAATTGGTGAAAAAAGCACCCTATAGGCTTGCCAAAAACCATAAAGAAAATTGACGAATGAGGAGGTAACATTTTCAAGTTGGCAGGAGCCTTAGAAAGATAGGACAACATCCTAAAGGCGGGTTAGAGCCCTAAAAAGATTAAAAGTGGGGTCAATGCTTTAAGAGCTTGCTAGCACCTTAGAAAGACAAGACAAAAACTTAAAAGTAGGCTAGAACCCTAGAAAGAATAAAAGAGGGATCAATGCTCGAAGAGTTGGCTAGAACCCTAAAAATGAAATACGGGACAGCACCCTAAAAGCTAGCTAAAACCCTAAGAAGAATAAAAGAGGGGTCAGTACTCTAAGAGCTAGCTAGAACCCTAAAAATGAAAGATGGGATAATGCCTTAAGAGCGTGTTAAAACCCTAAAAAGAATGGATGGAAGACGAAACAATACTCTAAGAGTTAACTAGAACCTTAAAAGAGATTAAAAGAGAGGTCAATACTCTAAAAGCTGACTAGAACCCTAAAAATGAAAGATAGGATAATGCCCTAAAGGGTAGCTAAAACCCTAAAAATGAAAAATAGGATAGCGCTCTAAAGGCTAGCTAAATCCCTAAAAATGAATTAAAAAAGGAGATAGTGCTCTAAGAGCTAGCTTCAACCCTTAAGGGTAATTGACAAAAGAGAGTGTAGTGCTTTGAAAGTTAGCAAGCACCTTAAAAAGAAAGATGGGATAGCACCCTAAAGGTTAGCTAGATCCTTAAAAAGAATAGATGAAGGGATAGTACTCTAAGCATTGGCTTGAACCTTAAGGAAAGTTGATGAAGGATTAAAGAAGTAAAGTAAGGAAAGCAACCAGTTTTAAAAACTTTATGACTTGGAAAAATATTTACAAGGAAATTATTAAAAAATCATTTATGAAAAAGGCCCTAAGGATAGGCCCCTTGATGGATATTAAAGATTGCATTATGGAAGAAGGATCTAATACTATTATGGTTAATTTAAAAAGTGTAGCCACATTGAAAAGGAAATAGATGACATGAATTAAAAGTTTAGCTACTCAAGCCAACATGAATTGGACAAAAATCTTATGATAAGCCTTTACTTTCTCTATCTTTCTTTTGTCTTTTTTCTCTCTTTTTATTTTTTGGTCTTTTTTTTTTTTTGAAAAAAGGTTTGCTATCAGGTATAAATTCTTATTTAAGAAGCAAGTGTTGTAACCACCCCTTTCCTTAGCAATCATGTAGGGCATCTCAATGCCCCTAACCTTAATATTAGGCCCGTTCATAGGGCTTTGTAATTTTAAGTATTCCTTTCCTAAGGAAAAGGTGACTCATGATTAGTATAGTTGAAGAGTACTTCTTGGCTAACTCTCAGTCTAGATTTTGCTCTTAACTATAATTCCAAAAATTATGGCCCAAAGTGATATACTTTGATTAATCTATTAGGTCTTTTTCGGTTCATCATTGTGAATTTAGGTTTTTGGTCAAAGGGTTTCAAAGAGGACTTATAGGAAGGCCTATTTTGAAAGAAACTCCTTTATTTAACTTGAGTGTACAAGTCAAGAACCTTTAGGAATAATTGGAAGTGTTCCCGCATGAGTTGTAAAAACAATTTTTATTAAAGGTAAATTATCCTTTAAGATCAGAAAACCTTTTATTGAGTAAGGGTGGTATTGTAGGTGGGAAGGCCTTATGTGACTCAACATAGGTAAGAGAGACTTTAGAGTAGATATAGAAGTTTTGTGTTCTCAAGTTTTGGATTTTGATTCAAGGTCTTATGTTGTTAGGGCTATTTGGGCTTTGATTCCCGGCCTTTTGATTCAATTTAGCTACCTATATTGGGTTGTGATATATCATTTAGGGCTTTCATCTTACACTTAGACCTAATTTTTTTGCCTCTTTTCTTCTTTTTTTTATTATTATTTTTTTTCTTTTTCTCTTTCTAATTACTTTACCCTATTATCTCTTGTTGTTTTCTCTTTTCTTTTGGCCCTAAGAATGATTGTCTCCATTATCGAGTTTTTACCTTTTAAGTGATTCAAGGCCCTAAATCCATGGATTTCTAGTGTATGGGCTTGGATGAGGTATATATAAGCTTGAGGTGTTTAAAATGGAATTGACTCCTCTTTATTTCAAAGAACAGTAATTTATTAGAAGCCAAAGTCATTTTTGAATTAATGTTACTTAAGCAAGCATAAACCAATTTTATCCGTATCTCCTCATCAATGACCTTAACCTTCAAATAGCCCCATTATAGGGTAGTTCTTGATAGGGTTTAAATTTGAAAATACTCTAAGTTAGTTCAATGGAGTTAAAAAAAGATAATTGTGTTTAGGATTTGAAAATGAATGCTTAACTTCATTTTAATCTATATATCACATTCAAAGTAGACCTCTTTTAAGGAATGAGTCCAAAGTATCTTAGCCATAATATCGCTCAACTTTTAAAGTGTTTTAAAGGTTAGTGTATAGGATATAGTTTTCCTTTTTTCGTCCTAAACTTTTTAAAAGGTGAGTTTCCAATTCCTTAAAGAGGAGTTCATTATTTATTTGTCCTAAGGTAGAGATTGACTTTTCCATATGCCCTAGTTTTGATACTTTTCACTTGGTCTAAGTTCGAAACTCTGGGTTATGTTTTGACTTTGTTTATGATTGGGCTTAGAACAAGGATTTCGGCTTAGTTTGGTTACCTTGATGGATCAAGGATTGTGTTTAGGTTAGTTGCCTCAATGGGCCATGATTTGTGCTCAAATCAGTTATATTAATAGGTCAAGTAGCTTGTGTTTAGGTAGGTTGCTTAAACGGGCCAAGTGGCTAAGGGTTCGTATTTAAACCGGTTGTCTGAATGAGCCTAAAGTTGGTGTTTAGATTGAATGGGCTAAGGGGCTAGACTTCCTTAACAAGCCAAATGGCTTTGTTTAAATTGGATGCATTTAGGTTGGCTACCTAAGTGGGCCAAAGGCTTGGGCTTAGGTTAGCTCTTTCATATTTGAGTTGAGCCTATAAGGATTTATAACTATTAGTAACTTTTATTTTCATTTTTAATTCTTTGTTTCTTCTTTTTTTATCTCTTTTTTTTTTTTAAGATAGAGAAAAATAAAGTTTTATTTTATAGAAATCAAGAAGTCAAATGAGTTAATTGTTTACATTTCCCTGAAGGAGAGACAAAAAATGGTTAGCTGAATCTTATCAAAGCACTTATTTATAAAGAAGGAGAATGAAGAATGTTAAACTAAAAGAGAACCTTTTATTATTTGGAAGAACTAGAGTACAAAAAACAAGGGAAGAAGGCTTAACACTTATTCTCAAAAAATGACATTTATTCTAGGCTCTGTCGACATGAATTGGAAAAATCCTAAACTAAGTCTCACAGACAAGCCTTAAAGTTTTATAACATTTCATAAGTTTCCCTAATGACCTATCCTAGAAGGGCTCTTAAGGCTTAGTTATGAGCTTCAGAGTACTCGAGCTTTTCCTTCAAATAGGCGATTTCATCCTTCAGTAGCTGCTCACAAATCTTAAAGAGATCCTGCAGCCTATCATTCCACTAATTGTTTGTTTGGTTATCTACCATTCTAGGTCTATATATTTTATGTGCAAGAATCAATTATCAATTCAACAATGGAAAGTACATAGAAATATGCAGATGTTAGGATCATTTGTGTTAATACATTACTCCTTAAGTTGCAATCCTATTGCTATTTTCAAAACTGATTATATTAAAACTCTTAAACAATTAGTAGGGTTGCAATTATTAAGAGTAGTGTATTAACTCAAGCTTGAAGGGGAATATATACAATTAGGATAGGTTCGAAAAGGTCCTTAAGTTTTTATCTCTCTTGTTTTTAGAAAATACTTTCATTGGTCACAATAAAATTAAATGGGGGTAACCTAATCAATCTCAAGCGGTAGTTACACTATAGTACCCAAAACCTACACAATAGCCTCCCCATCTTAAGGTCTTAATATGGTCTGGGTTTTACCGTTTCTATCATATGTTTGTTAAACATAAAATAGATCCCCCCTAAATAGTTAAAAAACTAAACCTACATAAACATTAGTACAGTTATGATACAAATAATAATGAATGAATGAATAAGTAAATAAATTACATTTAATAAGGTGATTTTTAGAGATTAATTTTAATTTTGAAAATTTGAATGGCCAACCCTCTTAATGTCCGCAATGGAGTTGCTAAGCTATCGAACCTGATTTTTCACTTGGTTTTTATAAATTAATCTTCCTTAAACCAATCAATATTAAACTCTATTCGTTTAATACTGATCCTCAACTAAGGTCTAAAGAAAACCGATTCTTTTTATCTTTGAAAACATTTTGGAGTCGCCGCTTAATCGAGGTAGGAAAATGTTTTAGGTCAAAACCAAACAAATAGATTTGGCTTTGATCTAGACACTGATCTATGTAGATAAAAAGCCGATTTTAAGAAAAAGTTTTTGAAAACTAAAGAAACAAGTTTTGGTTTTAGATTCTTTAAACCCTTATGGATACCATCTACTTTCCAAATTTATATTTTAATTTCTAAAAATTGCTTTCCAAAAGCTATGCTATAAAACAAAAATTGATCATCACCTAACCAATTTCTATTAAATTGGATGAATTTAAATTAAATTGGAAAAACTAATTTTTTTCATTTTTTACTATCGCCTCGAAGATGCATACGTACTTGCTATTTGGGATCAAACATACTTAGTTCTTTTAACGAAAATTTTAATTGGGTGAGTTGATTTTAATTTTTGAAAGAAAAGATCAAATTTATATTTTTACCTGATTCAATTTATTTAAGGAAAATTTTCAAAGGATCTTAAATTAGATTTTGTTTATGGAAAGTTTTAAGAAAAAAGATCCTAATTTGGAAAGAGAATCGATTACTTTTATTTATTTTTGGAAAATTGATTTTCTAAGTGATAACAACATTTTATTTATTTTTTTATTTTTTATTAATATTTTATTTTTCTATTTTTTTTATTTCCTTATTAATCTCTCTATAAAACATAAAACAAAAATTAAACCCCTTTTTTTTTCATTTCCTCTTGTTTATTTCTTGTTTTTCCGTTTCCTCTTTTCTCTTTTTTTTTTTCTTTTTTCTTTTTCTTTTCCCTTTTTTTCTCTTTCTTTTTATTACAATTACATTTATAATTGGAATAATTAAATAAAAAAAAACGACAAACAAAAGACAAAGTTGGATCAAAGGATTGGGCACACAATCGAGTCGAGTCCAATTACTGGACTCGAGTCATGGGTTGAACTTCAAGTTCTTCAACCCCAGCGTGTGTACCATAAGTACGGTCAACAACTGCTTAGGCACATGCAACCATGGTTGGTGGCCCTTAAGGTACCTAAGCCTATCGAACAAGGGCTTTGTGGGGCGAAGAAGCACCTAGTGATACTGTTTCAATCTTAGGAATGATGGCTATAGTGAAGTGTAGTAATAGATGAACCCTAAGTGGTAGTGGACCTTACTCATATAGACTAAGTCAAACTTTAGCTAGATTTAAATCTAAGCCTAAGCCTAAAATCGTCCTTATTGTATTATTATCTAAGATCCTAAAAATAATAAAATTTTCTATTCTATTAACAAAATCTTCTTTCTATATATTTTCTAATTTTCTAAAATCTTTTCTTTTTTAAATTTCTTATTTTTTTTTATTTTTTGTTTTTATGATCTTTTGTAAATTTTCTAATTTTTTATTTTTTGTATTTTTTCCAAATTAAGACCCTTCACCCTATCCTAAAATTTTGAAAAAAAAAAAGGGAACAAAAATGAGGTATCTATACCTCTAAACCCGAACATGAAGAAAGTAGTCAAGGCAACAGTAATCAAGCTTTTGGATGCATGTATGATTTACCCTATTTTTGACATTTCTTAGGACAGTTTTATGTAAATTGTACCTAAGGCATGATAGTAGTACTAAACAAGCGAAATAAATTGATTTTGATGAGAGCAATCATAGTTGGCGAGTCTATATTAACTATTGGAAGCTCAATGATGCCACAAGGAAGGATCCTTTTCCTTTGCTATTTGTCAATGTAATGTTGGAGCGTTTAGAAGGTCATATGTTTTGTCGCTATGAGCCCTTAAAACGGTATTTATGGTAACTACACCTAAATTTACTGCCTTCAAGAAAATTTATCTGATTAAGTCAAAACTTTACGAATGGGTTAAAAAAGTTAGTTAAAGTGATCTAGTGAAGTTGGATTTTACAAATAGTAGCCTAAAACTTTAATTTTAGCCTTAGAAGTGTAATTACTCAATATAGAGTAAAACTTATTGGAACTTATAAAACCAAACTCAAAATATGATGAGACTCAACAAATAAGTTATGTAAGCTATAAAATTAAATAATATTATATAATATATTATATGAATATGTATGTTTTTTTTATGAATATACCTAGTATATATAATAAATATATCCATAAATTAACTTGAAAACCTAAAAATATATAAAATAAGCAATAAATTCATAAAATTAAAGAGAAAATATATCTTAAAAATAAATAACATGAGGAAGACATCATTATACGAATATGATTATCCATCATATGTATCAAACATATAGGATATATATACATATATTATTAAATGTACTAAATATTAATATAATATACATAAAATATTAATAATTAACTTAAAAATCAATTAAAACTTATCCAAATTGGAAACAAAAACTTGGAAATTGTTGGAATCAACCATGGCAGCAAGGGAAAACATCAAGCAACTGTCATGACCTTAAGGGGGATCTAGTAGAATTGTTCAAAATTTTTAAATCATGTGTATACTCATAATAAAAAAACTACCTTGCAAGTTAAAAATTACAAGACTTTGAATAATTAATTACTAAAGATTTCGATTTCAATTAATTAACTTGCTATAAAATATAAATAATTATGGATATTCTATATTCCACAGTCTCTTAGAACCGTATCGAGTTAGTATCTCCTACTAAATAATAAGATATTATAAAACAACTTTATTAATTACAAGGGATACTAAATTATACATCATTCTAACATATACCTATTTTCTACATAAAATGTTTCTATACCAACTATACACATTTCAATTAATTCTTATATTATCAAACCTACCTTTAATTTGCACTCAATACTCAAGATTCATCCTAATCTTAACTTAAAGGAACTTGCAATAAAAACTATAAGGGGATGAGCAACCGCAACTCAATGAGTTTGTTCCTCACTACTACCGTTTAAGAAAGTTATCAAATATTATTAGCACACATGCAATTTATCTATAAGCAAAATAAATGCATACACAGTGAATGTAAGCATGAATGTAAGCAATACATCCATGGAAGTATGGAACTATGGAAGGTGTAGATTTATGTCATCTACACGTCAATTATCCTTTATACTTACCCCTATGGAGCAAATCGTATGAGATTGCTTGACGACAGCATCCCTCTAGACGACACTCAACTATTATCTTAATTGAGAAAAAAACATCAATCCAAACAAGTAAGCCTCAACCAAGGCCATCTACCAAACATATCTAAGGACCCTTGTATACATAATGTGAGTCATCTCACTATCAAAATATATCCAAGATCCCACGGACATAAATATACGAGTCTTCTCGTAATTTAATTGGAGATACCATGCTAACTTTGCCTCAATAATAAAAATATCATTTAGGAGGACTGTAAGCTCTCACAAAATTATACCAAAATTTGTTTAGGATTGGAAAAAAAATGTTTTTTGAAAATAATTTTCTTAAAAATCAGCAAAGCTAGCACTTTTCATCACTACACCAATTGAGTTATAGACATGTGATAGATATCATCGGTTACTTAGTCAAATATTTATATTTTCTAATTTAAGGAAGTGATCACATGGATGATAGTACACAAAACAGATCAGTCATTCGATAGACAATTAATATCAACCAATAAGCAACATACAAACATCAACTAGTAAGTAGATAGCAAATCAACAAATCTCTTTCACCTAGATTAATGCTCACTCTCCATGCCTTTAGGATTTTCAGAACTTGATAATTAGGTACCTAAAAGATAATAAAACTTATAAGTATTTAAAAACTAGATTTCTTAATTAATTAAATATCTATTATCGTTTGCTTAGTTTTTTACTATAACCCCAAATATGGCAAGAACACAGTTTAACT
>JAMXBB010000003.1:57327847-57401682 GCA_024138015.1 Lumnitzera littorea | reverse complement strand
ATATATATATGTAAATCGTAAAATACAAATTAATAATAAGAAAATAATAAATAATAAAAATAATAGCAATAAATAATAATAACAATTGTAATAAGACTAAAATCTCAAAAATAGGAAAAATATGCTTAAAATAATAAAAATATCAAATATATGGTTTAAATAATTATTAAATCATAAATATATTAAGAAAAAAGCTCAAATTAATATTTTATAATTTTTTAAACTAAAATAATAAATTTTGCAATATTTTTATTTCACAATTTAAATTGCGAGTCACAACGTCCAAAACGAACCTCGCTACGAGAAAATACGCTTAAAAACGATCAAAATGGACTATAAGTTTATAACAATCCGAGCTAAAACGAAAAAGTTATACGCGATTCGATAAAAAGCTCGAATCGATGATTTCATGTAAATCAATAATCAATTTAAGTAAACAGTACGATTTAGCATGCTAGTTTAGTTATTCAATTCCCAAACTTACTACTTTCTATATTCCCTTAATGTTAGGTGATCCTAAGATCGAGATCAACTTACTTTTGGACTATTATAATCCTTGACATTATTTATGACCAAGTGAGTACTCCTGATGACTCTGTACTTATTTTGTACTTGTAGTTAGTGCACATGAATTAAATATTAATAACTTGATACATGAGGGTTCAGTTATGCATGTGACTGATATTGATTGATTACTGTGCAAAATACTATTAAATGTGATAGTTGAATATTTGGTTATATAATTGATTGTTGCATAATTTGAATGATTTGTTGATAATGTTTGACCACCTAATAAATTGACTTAATCATATTTAACTCAACTAAAATTAAACAGATCATGGATAAAGTACGAACATTGTATATAATGTTCCGGCCGTCACCTCACGCGGTTGGTAATGAAGGGCTTTAGAGGGATGAATTACCACATGATTTGATTAGTACAGTGCATGAGCATTGGTATAATAAGACCCTACCCTTAGCTCGTGGGTTCTATTGGTGCCACAGACACTAACCGTGGGTGGCTAGGGGTTACGTCTAGAGACCACCACTGTAGGGTATAAGCGTAGACTGCGAGGGTCACCTCATCGCTAGACTTGGATATTTGTATACTATTGACTGTTGGTATTAGAAACCTGTTTTGTGAAATAGAGAATTCATATACATATAATGATATAAGGTTAAAAACCTAAGTGCTAGAGCTCGATTGTGATTGGTGCCGATGTATCTCTAACACTTACTTCGAAGGGTGTTAAATCCGATGTTATATGCAATACCGGTCAACTGCATGTATACTATTTGATATACTACTTGTTTATGCATTCATATGTTTGGTAATAAACTATTTGATAACTTGATTGCTAGTATAGTATGAAGGATAACTCATTAAGCTCTTGTAGCTTACTCTCTAATAGTTTTCTCTTGCAGGTTGCTAGATGATCGGACATAGGTTAAGAACTGAGAGTTGAGTGTCAACTTCGAGATGCATAAATGTTAGACTCTAAGGACAGACTATATAGTTTATTTGAATTATTATATATATATATATATATATAATTATTAATACTACATTTAAATTTTATGACTTTAGTAAGTTAGAGTTTTTGAACTTTACTACCTAATCTTATTGTTTGGTAGGAGATACCGATTCTCTATGGTTCTGATGGACTGTAGCTTATCAAATATCCATAGTCACATATATGTGGTTATAAGTTAATTAAATAAATAAATAAAAACTTTAGTGACTAATTGTTTAGAATCTTGCAATCTCTGACTTGTAGGATGATTTTCAAATCATGGGTACACACATGATATGAAAATTTTAGACAATCCTACTAGGCAATCCTATTAGGCCCTCTTTAAGGTAATGACAACACAAGTTGAAGAATGTGGGATTGAAGATGAGAAAGCGAATGAAAGTTTAAGATGTAACTAGAGAAATGAATTCTAATTGTGAATAGTACTTTATATATAAACGATTCATCCTCGCAACTGCAAATCTGCTTTTAACAGTAATGATGCGCTGATTTGGTGATGGTGCGAATTGCTGATGCGTGTTTTATTGCAGAAATCTAACGGCTGACAACTTTTTGACAATTATTAGGCCCGCAACAAAATGATGACCTAGGCGACAAATGTCATGTCTCTAACTTCTTGGTTTCTTGAACAGGCAAGAGTTTAGAAATTGCAACCTTTTGACTACGATGTGATCCTTTCTACTTCCCATCTTACTCGGCATCAATCTAAAGAATCACTCCCCCACTTAGCCTCTAGTGCAATATAGATAACTCCCTTTATCGACTACCTGAACACAGGAGTTAGAGAGCAAATGTTGATAGTCAATTTTCACTCATTTGACATACTCGTTCATTCAGGCACCAATATGCTGGGTGGTCGAATCTCTTGACATACCTCTAGATAGATGACACACAACATTTCTACTAAGTAGCATAAATCTGTTCTTGGTTTGAATTCAAGTCTATGGCACAAACGATTATCATAATCATGGTTATATTACATAACTGCCTACTCTCCTTACATATCAGGAGAGAAGTCAAATCAAGAAGCTTCCACGTATCTTAACAGTTATTCTGACAACTACCTTAGATATTACAACCACCTATAAATATTAGAAAGAAACTTTGTAAGAGCTCTCCAACACTTTTTACTCACATACTTTCTATACAAAGTTACCCTACTAAGTTAGGCATCGGAGTGATTACATTGGACTAACCTCGATACCAAGCATTTCATTTTCTTTTGTAGGATTTTCCTTCATCCTAAAATTCACTAACAATAACATGCATCGGTACCAATATCCTAGCCTAACCTAGCAACTCATCCTGTTTGGTTGACTTAAACCGAGCATCTAGATAACATATCCAGGAACCTAGCAAGCATTTTAGCCTAATAATAACTACGTAGAGTGGTTGGAAAATCCAACATATAGCTAGCCCAACGAATACAATGCAGTCTTTATATGCTCAAAAACCCAGCTTTTACAAATTAAGTAGTTCACTTGATAAACCCAACTTTTCATATAGAAACCAACTTAGCAACATCTTAGTTTTCAAAAAACTTGAGCCATAGGTCTTTTTTGTGCCATACCATGAATGTATTAGATTGCACACTAAGCAAAACCTCACAAATCCAAGCAAACTCATTCATCACTTATTACCCAGCCTTTACATTGTAGTTTTTTCAGCTCTAAGATCTCGATGTTGGGTTCACTTAGGTAAACACCTTAAGAGATAAAGTTAATTCTTATATACTTTTCTAAGATAACATAGATCCCAACAAATGTCCTTGGGCTAAGTGATAGGGCTTAAGGTATCCTGTCTATTTTGGGAGGATTTAAGGAGATTTGACTTGGTAGGCTTGGAATAAAGATCGTTTGACCAATCCGTCCACCTCAAACCTTTCTTAGGCAAGCTCATGCACTTATAAGGAAGGCTATTGGCCTTGACCCTATTAGTTAGCTCATTCTGAATAACCATGAATTGAGTAAGCTCCATCTCATCCATTAATCACCTAGATGATCCAATGAATGTCATCATGTATAAGACCTTATAAATACCTCACATTTCCTCATCATTTAGAACTCCTAGAGAGATCAGAGAAACAATTTCCCACTATGAAAACATTATTCTCTAAGATCAAATAGCGTTCAGGTAAAGAATTGATCTCATTTGCTCAAGCTACAAGATGAACACCTAAGTTCCCTTAAGGCTACATTTTTTGTCACTCGTGCATTTAAGACACTAAGATTACCTATTCTTCCTCACTGCCTTATTTTCACCTAATCATACTTTTAGGTAACAATCTCGCTTCACTTCTTTGAAGCCACGTGTAGCATGTTACTCACACAATATGCACATGACCACTCTAATTGGACCCCTACTTTAACATTTTGGTGACTCCATTCGGGAAAGAGTGATTGGACAGACATAGTACCTATTAGGAAGAGAATAACTAGTACGTTTGATACCACTTCCCAAGAGCTTGACACTAAAGTTAAGCTTACTAAATATAATCCACCCTCACCGCTTACGAATACTAGCTAGAACCATTTGGTGCCTAAGGCTCCTCTAGATCCCATATATATAATGCAGGAAGCCATAGAGGGCTTTAAATCAGTTCATGGCTATGCTCCAACCCATCCTTACCAAGATGGCTACCACCAATACTGCACAACAAGGTATGGCTTTACCAAATCCTATGGTTGCTACACAACTAGGTGTTACTACCTTAACTTAACCAATTAATTCTCTAACCATTGAGGAGGATCTCCATCAAGGAGGAGGTGATGAAACACCCTCACCAGAACCTTTATGAGAAACCAACTCCTACACCAAAGAATGTAAGAGTCCATTTAGGTAGCTCTTCATCTTCACAGGTGCTTACTCCTTCATCCAATCCTACCATCCCAATCTTAGGAGGATCTACTTCTCATCCCAATCTTGCCCCTACTCTACTACCTACGTCTATAGCTTCTGTTCTAAAGACTTCCTTCATAACAAAGAAAAACTTGGATGTTTATATAAGAGAAATACAAGCTAGGTTGTCTATGGAAGACTTTAACGTTTATATAGGAGAAATATAAGTTAGGTCATTTATGGGAATACTAGAGTTAAAACACACATATCCTAAGGATTATGTAAGTCCTAAATTCATGCTTTTCAATAGCAAAAAAGGAAGTGCAAAGGAACACCTCTTGAAATTTATTGAAACCTTAGAGCTTTATAGGCTCGATGATGACCTAAAGCTTAGAGAATTCTCTAAATAACTAATAGAGAAGCCATACACTTAGTATGTAAACCTCCCCTCAGGATCGATTGATTCATGGGGAACTATGTGCAAGCTCTTCCCAACAAAATTCTTCTCCACTTATGAATGGATCATGATTACAGATATGTGAAGAACATGACAAAACCTAAAGGAAGATTTGATGAACTACATAGAGCACTTCAAAGTGCACACCTTAGACATCCAAGATGTGTGTAATGAAAAGGAATTAGTGAAGATTTGCATTCAAGGGATGTTCACTGAGTATGCCGTCTACCTAGAAAACCTTCATTTATGTTCTTTCTTTGTACTCATTAAGACTGCGAGAAGAACTAACAATTCCATTGCGTAACAACGAATAGAAGGAAGAAGATTCGAGAAACAAGCAACATCTGTTAGCTTAGCCCAAGGAGAAATTCTTAGAGACAACAAGAAGCTAAGGAATGATAGTTCATAAGGCTCTAAATCAGCTATATCATTCCCATGCTCAATGCGTAAGGTACATGCTGTACTTTATCGGTGGTTATAGGATGGGAACATAAAGCTCTTAAGGGTAGAGCGTTTACCGACTGCAAACAAGAAGAATGACCATAAGTTTTGTAGATATCATAGCATTGCAAGTCATCCAACTAAACAATGTTGGACATTGAAGAAGATATTTAATAATAGGGTCCATAATGGGGAACTTGTCATAGAAAATAATGATGTACATAATAATCTACTCCCGACACACAACACCCAACACGACGCTACAAATGTTGTTAGTCATGATCCGAGACAAGAGGAAGGAGATGTGCCATAGGTTGAGATACATGAAGAGAAGGAAGCAGTAATAGAAACCAACCAAGACGCACACCCATTAGTGGCAACCACCTTAATGAAGAACTTTAACTTCAAGAGGTTCTTCGATTTACTAGGATTCAATGAAGACACATAGCTTACAGCAACAACTACACTTATCTAGATTTCTAAGAGACAATATGGGGAGTACGATGTAGTTTAACCAGTACAAAGGATGGCCAACGCACATGAGAATGCAATATTCTTTATTGATGCAAACATGTGTACAAAGAACCCTAATCACAACTATCCTCTTTATGTAGAGAGTACACTCAACAGGCATCCCATTAAGAGGACATTTATTGACAATGGCTCCTCCATAAACATTATGCCAATGTCTACATTTAAAGTTGCAAGGATAGACAACCAATGCTTGGTAAGGCAATTTGTTGTAGTAAATAGCTTTACTGAGACAACTACGGACACAATAGGGTATGTTAACGTAGACTTTAAAGTTAGACCCATATAAGGATCTATGCGATTTTACGTGATCAACATGCTCGTATCTTACTATCTTTTGGTTAGGAGGAAGTGGTTGCACGATCACAACCTCATACCTTCAACATGGCACCAGTGCGTCAAAGGCCATTGGAAGGGTAAAGATGTCTTCATTCTAGCTATGAAGAACCCATTTTAACATAACGAGTCTTATCTAGTGACGTAAGGTTCTTTGATGAGTATGATGAAAATGGAGAGACTACCATTGCTAAACCCTTTGGCACACTATTGCCCACATGGGAGGAGTCCTAAGATAAACAAAAGAAGAAGAGGAGAATGTGGGGCTCCCGTAGGGTTAAAAAGAAGCAAAGAAAAGATGACACCATAGAAAGTCTTGTTAGGAAAGATGGATGAAGGGTATATTGCTTATGATAGTCTTCAAGATTTTAGGAGGCTTTTTTATCTTCCTTAGATCCCATACTGGTGTAAGAAACTCAACCCGCCCCTCTTCAAATGTAAGACCAAATGAAACCTTAAGCCAAAGAGATTAAGGAATTGGACCTTACAGGACCAAGGAACTCTCTACGACCTATCTTCATTAGCAAGAATCTGTTATAGGAAATTAAGGTCCACTTAGTAGAGTTATTGAAGGAATATAAGGATACATTTGCTTGGACATATGATGAAATGCTAGGATTGGACCCTAGTCTAGTGGTGCATAGATTGAACGTCATACTTAGGGTTAAGCTAGTAAAGTAAGGACAATGAATCTTTCGTCTTGAAGTTGAAGTACAAATAAAATAATAGATTGAAAAGTTACTCCAAGTTGGCTTCATTAAGCTAATTAAACACCTTACCTAGTAGCTAATATCTTACCAGTTAAAAAAAAGAATGGATAAATACGCATTTGCATAGACTTCTGTGATCTTAACAAGGCTTGCCCAAAGGATGATTTCCTTTTGCCAAATATTGACACATTGGTGGACGCTACAACGGGACATGAATTATTCTCATTCATGGATGGCTTCAGTAACTATAACCAAATAAAGATGGCTGTAAGGGATGTTGAATGCATTGCTTTCAAAACACCAGTGGGAAACTTCCACTATACAGTCATGCCATTTGGACTTAAGAATGTAGGAGCCACTTACTAAAGGACAATGACCGCCATATTTCATGACATGATGCATGACTTCATGGAAGACTATGTTGATGACATAGTTGTGAAGTCAAGATAGGCACCTAATCATTTGACTCATCTACAGAAGGTCTTTAAAAGATGTCATCTATATAAATTGCATATGAATCCCTTGAAGTATGTCTTCAAGGTAGCTTCTGGTAAATTCCTTAGATTTGTTGTTCATAAAAAAGGAATTGATGTAGATCTAACAAAGGTGTAGGCTATACACTCTATGCCCTTACCTACTAGTCCAAGGGAATTGAAGACCTTCATAAGGAAAGCCTCCTATATTAGGCGATTCATTCCTGCATTAGTAGAAATTTCTCATCCATTACAACAACTTATGAAAAAGGGAACCCCATTTGAATGGGGACAACCTCATGAAGAAGCCATATAAAAGATTAAGGAGATACTCACCTCACTAGCAACAATGATAATGCTAGTTAAAGGGTTACTAATGATTCTTTATTTGATAGCCATTGATAGGTCTATTGAGGCTTTGCTAGTTCAAGAATTATATGATGGTGAACAACCGGTCTACTACTGATTCACTTAAAATATATATATATATATATATATATATATATATAGCGAATACTTCAACAAGTATACTGGATCGAAATAGAGTAATATAGAGAAAGTAAGGTTATCGATCCCTCGAGGACTAAAAAAATTACTAATCCTATGCTAATTCTTATCAATATTTAAGCAATCAAAATTAAATTAATTGATGTAATAATTACTCTAAAACTATTGAAAAGAAAAATAACTATGAAAAATCTAAAATCTAAGTAATCAATGAAGAATTGTGGGAAAACAGAATCTACCCTAAATTATGCCAATCAAATTGTTATTTTGTTATATAGATTAATAGCTATATGGTTATTCAAGTGAAATTATTATACCTTAAAACCTAAGGATTTAAACTCTTAATTAATTAGTCAGCTCCCAAATCTTCCAATTAACAGTAGACTCAAAATTTCAATCATATATCTCCCGATACTATGATTGTCTAATGTCTTAAATCAATTATCCCTAATGTCTTAGTGAATAATCAATCGCCAAATATCGCATTAATTTCTAGATACTTTCTAATTAATTCAATTAACTCTGTTTCCACATTGATTAATCAATTCAACTAAGAATTTCTAACAAACCTTATATCAACTCCCGTATCATTAGGGTTTCTAACAATTATAATCAATTGAACAATTATAATCGAAATAACAGAAATTGCAACCATGAATCATCCATATATCCCTTAATCTTATAACATGAACCCAATCATCATCTTAGCTACCTAGGGTTTCATCAATTGCCATAAATAAATTTAACCAGCCATGGATTTGGAAACAAAAACACAAATACTAATTGAAATTGCAAGGAAATTCATAATTGAAAGCATAAGTAATTCATAGAATTGCATAAGAATAATTGAAATAGGTGTCACCAATTCTATATTGAAAAATATAATCTTCAATTGAAACTTCAAATTGGTCTCTAAGGCAAAAGAAAATTCTTCTCAAAGATCCAAGCAATTCTCTCGAAGAATTCTTAAAGAGCTAACTAAAAACTATTCTACGACTCTCTAAGTCTAAGTCTAAGGAAGGTGTGTTCTCTAGTCTCTAAAAAAAAAGCCTTGAGTCTTCTAAACTGTGACACATAAGTTATTTATAAGAAAAATTAAGGTTGACTCGTGTAACTATCTTTTATTTATGAAGGCTGGTGGTGTAAGTGCAAGGCTAGTGGCATAGCCATCAAGGGCTACTGGTGTTCATTGTAGGTCGGCTTTTAGGCCAATTGCCTTCAATTCGATCTTGTGCATGTTAATTCAAACTTCATTCCTTTGCTCAAAATTCCTCTAAATCATCCATAATTCCATTGTTGAATCCTCTAATTCCTAAAATGTCTAAATGAAAATAATTAACTACCATTTCTTAATTATTTCTATGAAATCAATAATAATTCTATCTTAATTTGCTCTTTAAAACATGAAAAATATGCCTTTATCAACTCCCCCATACTTGAACTTTTGCTTGTCCTCAAGTGAAATAAACAATATTAAAGAAATCTATGATTGAAAATATAATGTTTCCAATTGCTAATCCAAGACATATGATATTTCACATTTTCAAACTCACTAATTTATAATACCCACTGCTTTAACCAAACCGAAATATGTGATTAAAGTACTACAATTGAAATTAATCAGCTATTCTAGAGAAAACAAATTTTAACCTAAGCATTTAGTCTCACATTTCTATTTCAAATGTAGATATTTAGTCCTAAAAGGAAAAGCACCCATTTAAACTTCATAGTTATTAGCAAGCATATTATCCCTCTAATTATTCTGACAAACAAATTAACAAAGTAGTGAAAACATATGATATCCGCTCTATCCTTAGGTTTTCTTTCTTTTTATTACAAGCTCTAATTCATTTTCTTATTTGCATTCAAAATTTCCATTTTCCCTTCCCAATTTTTTTCCCTTCTTTATTTTTTTTCATTAGTTCAAATATTGAACTTTTACCGTTCTACCCTTCTCATTATAGTGAGTGCATTAAGTCAACCCATTTCAAGCTCATCACCCAAGTGACCAGGTTTTAAAGGGACCCCTACGAACTCTCTCACTCTAACATTCAAGTTAAGATACTCTTAACTCAATTTCTTGAGTTATTGGAGTAAAAGCTTTCATTTCATCAATTTTTTGAATGCTCACTAAAATTTTTCGAACTTCTTTTATAGGAATCACTAAGTTTAAAGCTTCACTTACCTCTTTCACTAAGTGTTAAATTGCCATTGGAATAACTAAAAAGACCATATACTCATTAACCTTGCATAGAAGTGAACCTGTTTACTTTTCACTTAGGACTCGACCGACTTTTAAACTTCAAATTCTAAGGCTAAAAACTAGGTAAATTAGGTTCCTAAAGAATTGACTAATTAATTTTAACTAAGTAACAAAATCTCAGCATTGGTGAACAGGGCATCTTAGCGAGTCAATTATTCAAATCACAATCAGATGCTATCAACAAATTTTTTTTCTTTGTATAATCTCTAGTTTCTAAACAACCAGTTACTTAAGAACAAATAACGTTTAAGCTGATAAGAAAGTATAATTATTTGTAAATAAAAAATTGGCATCAAAATTGATATTTTAATTTCCTATAATTCCTTCCCCCCATTATAGGATAGACAGTGTTCACACTATCTTCTATTCAATATTCAAGAGGAAATAAAAATTCATAACAATAAGAAATAAAAAACTGGTACTTCCCTAGATTCAAATTTTCAACAATAATGAAAATTCCAAGCATAAGATCATTGCTATCATAGAATTCAAATTTAACTTGTCTCATCAAATGCAAAGAAACATGAAATAACAAAGATAATATAAAAGTGCATTAAAGAGTACATAGATAATATAAAAGTGCACTAAAGAGTACATAGTAGAGCTAGTGATCCCAAGTTACCCAAACAGATGGGTACTAAATAGAAATAACCAAACAACAAAATAAAAGAAAAAGAAAAAGAAAAGAAAGAAAAATAAAAATAAAAAATAATAATAAAAACATGAGAAAAGCACGTAAATATCTAACTATCTCTGTCGATGTTGCTACTCTTTACACTAGAAGTCTCATAATGGAACTGCTTTATAGCTGTTGGCTGAAAACATAAGATAGCAGACTCCAACATATTGAACATAATAGTCTGGAACTTCTTATTCTTCTTCCTTTCTTTCCTAATTTCATTCCAAACTTCTCTAATTTCAGTACTCAATTGTTCATAACTACTATCTAGAGGAGGAGATGAAGTAGATGCTCTAGTAGGAGGAGAAGGATTTTTAGGAATATCCTCCTCATCAACAGGATGGGGCCTATTATTTATCTTGACCAATCCCCAACCCTTAAATGGTGCAGCAGAAATAGGTTTACATGAGATACTATCATCCCCTTCTGGCTCTTGAAAAAGCCCCATACCCTTCAATAATATTGTAATATACCCACCATAAAAAATAACCTATGTCCTAGTATCATCTATCTATCTATAAATAAAATTTGTGATTTCTATTCCCAAATCTATCTGATACCTAGAAATCATACTGTATAGATAAAACATGTCAAAACCGATTACCTTGCTATGGCTAGTCTTCTTATAGCTAAGAGTATGAGCAAGGATATGGTGGAGTAGCCTGTGCTCTACTGTTGAGAAAGTTGTGGCTAGCAACTTTGAAGGTACAAATTCGTCTTGCTTGGGATGAATCAACTGAACCAAAATCTCTTAATAGACATATCACTAGGCTAAGAGTTGGGTAAATTGACTTCCTCCCCCTCATATAAACCTAGAAAATAGCCAATTTGACTCAATTCAATGACATGAATTTCTCTATAAACTTGAAATGTAAAAGTAAAGATACACCCACTTCTCTCCAGCTGCAAAGTGGACAAAAAATCAATGGCTATATTTCTATATGTAGGTTCTTTTACCTTAAATAACTGAAACCATGTTTTATCAAGAACCATCTACTGGATTCTCTCATCCATTCTACACTCTTGCAAAATAGTCCAATCCAGATATTGCTGATTCATGAATGTCATCCATTGTAGGTTCCTCCTTCTCTCTCTAGCATACTTTTGATGTGAGCGTAGATCGCTGCCCAAACTTCTGGAAGATGAAGCGGCTGCCGTCTTCCTTTTCTTTCTCGATTGCATCTTCTTGGGCGGATGATGAATGTAGAAATCCCATATCTAAAAAGAAGAATGGAAATGTGTATAGAAAAAGTGAAGAGAGTGAGTGTCTGAGGTTGTAGGTATGCGGGAGAGGGAGAGTTTAAGAGAAATCTAGAGGGAGAGTTTAAGAGAAATCTAGAGAGAGAGAGAAACTAAAGACAGTATTCGAAAGGAAAAATGAAGGAGGAGAGAGAGAAAACCGACGGACGTACTTTTAAAAGTAATGTATGGTAGCACTTACCTTTATATGCCAGCGCATATGCTTAGGCCGACGGCCTTGAGTGTCGGCCTTGAATTCAAATTTCATGTTTTTCTCACTTTTTTTTCGTTTTTCTTTTTTCTTAAGTCGATAGCTTTGATGCTAAAGGTCAACCAAAAATTTTTTTTTGTTTTAAATTTAATTTTTTTAATAAAAATACTTAAATAATAATGAATAAATAATAAAAATTTTAACTTGGTTAGACATGGGTTGCCTCTTATAAAGCACTTAGTTCATAATCACTAGCCACTAGCCCGACTTTTCTGATCTACTGTAGGTTCTCTCTCACCACCATAATGGTGTTGCTATCCATGTTTTCTTCTTCAAAATAGTGTTTGAGGAGATGACTATTTACCTTGGAAGTGCGATTGTCTTCTACCTTTAATTCAATTATACCATAAGGGAAAACATTAGCTATTTCAAATGGTCTAGACCATCAAGATTTTAGCTTACTTAGGAACAATTTCAACCGAGAGTTATATAGTAACACTTTTTGACTAAGCACGAACTCTCGTCATTGAATGTTCCTATCATACCATCGCTTGGCTCTCTCTTTGTAGAACTTAGCATTTTCATAAGCTTCTTCTCTAATCTTGTCTAGCTGGTTCAATTGGAGCAATCACTTTTCACTAGCAGCTTGTAAATCAAAATTAAGGTATTTTATGGCCCAATAAGCCTTTTACTCGAGCTCTACAAGTAGGTGACATGATTTACCATAAATGATTTTATATGGGAACATTCCTATAGGGGTTTTAAAAATTGTCTTATAAACCCACAATGCATCATTGAGTTTTAGAGACCAATCTTTCCTAGATACGTTGATAGTCTTCTATAGGATACGCTTTATTTCCCTATTAAACACCTCAACTTATCTATAAGTTTGTGGAGGAGACGGGGTGACAAGTTTATGAGTGACTCCATATTTTGTTAACAATTTTTTAAATTACCGATTGCAAAAATGTGACCCCCCATCACTTATAATAGCCCTAGGTACCTTAAACCTTGAAAAAGTGTTTGTTTTCAAAAATTTAATTACCACTCTAGCATCGTTAGTTTGTAGAGCTATTGCTTCTACCCATTTTGACACATAATCTACTGCTAGAAGTATATATTTGTTTGAAGAAGATAAAGGGAAAGGACCCATGAAGTTTATTCCCCATACATCAAAAAGCTTAATTACCAAAATACTCTTTTGTAGTAATTCATGTCGCTTAGAAATATTCCTGGTGGTTTGGCACTAAGCACAAGACATATCATAATTCCTATAATCACTAAATAAACTAGGCTAGTAAAATCCACAAGATAAAATTTTAGTTGTAGTTCTTTCCACCCCAAAGTGGCCCTTTGTTTCTTTAGAATGACAGTACTGAATTATGCTAAGTTATTATATTTTAGGCACACAACGTCTAATTACTTAGTCAGCATAACTTTTAAAAAGATATGGTTCATCCCAGAAATAGAATTTCACATCATGTAAAAACTTCTTTTTCTTTTGAAATGAGAAACCGTATGGTATGATTTTACTAACCAGGTAATTGACTATATCAGCATACCAAGGTAATCCTCGGAACTCTACTGCATACAATTGTTCATCAAGGAACTTTTCATTAATGGGTAGCTCATAACACTTCAATTGTAATCGAGATAAATGATCAGCAATTACATTTTTAGTTCCCTTTTTATCTCTAATTTCAAGGTCAAATTCTTATAATAATAAGATCCATCGAATTAACTTAGGTTTAGCATTAGCTTTAGCAAACAAATATTTCAGAGCAACATGATCTGTGTATACTATGATCTTAGAACCTATAAGATAAGGCCTAAACTTGTCACATGCAAATATGATTGCTAAAAGTTCTTTCTCTATCATAGCATAGTTTCTCTACGCCTCATTCAAAGTTCTACTTACATAGTATATAACATGAAATAACTTACCTCTCCTCTGCCCAAGTATTGGTCCTACAGCATAGTCACTAGCATCACACATCATCTTGAAAGGAAGCTCCCAATCTAGTGCAATGATCTTTGGTGCCAAAGTACGCTTCTCTTTTAATAGATTGAATGCCTACAAACAACTGTCATAGAAAAACAAAGGTAGAATCTTTTTCAAGTAAATTACAAAGAGGTCTAAAGATTTTAGAGAAGTCCCTAGTAAATCTCCTATAGAAGCCAGCATACCCTAGGAAGCTCTTAACGCCTTTGACTAAAGTGGGTGGTGGTAGCTTCTCTATTATCTCCACTTTGGCATTATCAACTTCAATCCCCCCCTTTTGACACTTTTTGACCTAAGACTATTCCTTCTCTTAACATGAAATGGCATTTTTGCTAGTTTAAAAGTAAATTAGTCTCCTTGTACCTTTTGAGCACACAACCTAAATTAGTCAAACATGAATCAAATGACTTCCTAAAGATAAAGAAGTCATCCATAAATATTTCAATAAAATCTTCTAACATGTTAGAAAATATAGACATCATGCATCTTTGAAAAGTTGCGGGTGCATTACAAAGACCAAAGGGCATTCTCCTAAAGGTAAAAGTGCCATAAGGACATGTAAAGGTGGTTTTCTCTTGGTCCTCAAGTGCAATATGAATTTGATTGTAACCAGAATAACCATCTAAAAAACAATAATAATCATTCCTTAAAAGTTTTTCAAACATCTAATCTATGAAAGGGAGCAAGAAGTGGTCTTTATGAGTGGCATCATTCAGTTTTCTATAATCTATGCAAAATCTCCACCTGGTCATAGTGTGAGTAGGGATTAGCTCATTATCCTCATTTTTAACCATAGTCATACCACCTTTTTTTGGCACTACCTCAATGGGACTAACCCACTTACTATTTGAGATAGGGTAGATAATACTTGCATCCAACAATGTGAATATCTCTTTCTTCACTACTTCCTTGAGAGTTAAGTTAAGTCATCTCTATGGTTATACTATAGGTTTGCACTTAGCCTCAAGCAATATCTTGTGAGTGTAAATTAAGGGACTAATCCCCTTTATATCTATAATGGTCCACCCAATGGCTTCTTGATGCTCTCTCAGAACTCCTAGAAGTTATTTCTCCTAGTCACCTGTTAAAGAGGAGGAGATAATTATTGGCAAAGTATCATTTGTTCTAAGATAAGCATATTTTAAATGATTAGTTAAAGGTTTAAGTTCAAGCACCGGGGGATGTGTCAATGATGGGACTGGCTTCAGCTCATTGGTACCTAGCTCTTCATAGTATCGAGCTTTGATTTCTATCACCTGTTCCCTACCTTCTTCTTTAGGCTTATCATCATCGCTCTAATAATCCAAATCCTTGAGAACTGATTCCATGGTATCTAATCCTACTTTCTCTTCTATAGACTCATAGATAATCTTATCAAAAGTATCAATAGTGTAATAGGATTTGCAATCATCAAAATGCTTTATGGCTTCATAACCCTTAAACGTTACTTGATTGTCCATAACTCTTAAAGTCAGCTTACCTTATTCCACGTCTATCAGCACCTTACTTGTTGCAAGAAATAGTCTGCCTAGGATCATGGGTACCTCTCTGTCTTCCTCCATCTCCAGAACTATAAAGTTGACTGGGAAGATAAATTTATCTACCTTCACCAAGACATTCTCGAAAATACCCCTTGGGTATTTGATACTCCTGTCAGCAAGTTGCAAGGTAACATGAGTCTCCTTATAATCTCTAAGTCCCAACTTCTTGAAAATAGATGAGGGCATTAAATTTATAATTACACCTAAATCAATAAGAACCTTATCAAAGTGAAAATTTCCTATGGTACAAGGAATAGTAAAACTCCCCTGATCTCTTTATTTTCTAAGTAGGATGGATAAATTTTTCTACAAGATCATGGAGCACTCCTTTGTAAGCATTACCATCTCGTTCCCGTCAATCTTTCTCTTCTTGGTGAGCAATTCCTTCATGAATTTAGCATATAAAGGCATCTACTGAAGTGCTTCTATAAAAGGAATGTTGATTTGCAGCTTCTTAAAGACATCTGGGAATTTAGCAATTAAGCGTCTAGCTGTTGTTGCTTCAATCTTCCTGGAAAGGGGATTAGAGGAACATATGGTTTCACTTTTTGTAACTTCTGCATTAGTTCCTCTTCCACCTCCTTCCCTTTTTCTACCTTTGGAATCTCTACCTTTTCTTCAACTCGTCTATCAACTATTTCAAGTGCTTTTCCACTCCTCAGCATAATAGCATTGACACCTCTAGGATTCTCTTCAATATTGCTGGGTAAAGACCCTGATGGTTTGTTACTCAACTATTGAGAAATTTGACTAATCTAATTCTCTAGGTTTCGAATAGTTGCCTATTGATTCTGTAGCAAGGTGTCAGTCTTTTGCATATAGCTTAAAATGAGCTCTTCCATTCTAGACTGATTTTGCTGAGGTTGAGTGTTCTAAGTAGACCCTTACTTCTAGAATCTAGGTAGTGGTTAGAATGCATTATTCTCATTTCTCTATGAAAAATTTAGATGATTACACCACCCAAGATTATATATATTCAAATATGGTCCTTGATTGTCGCATTGAAAATTGTTGACAAAATTCACCTATTCTCTACTGGTTAGAGCTAAGTGATTCCTAATTAAGCACTCAAGTGTCAAATGTGGTCCTGAACATAACTCACAAAAAACAATAGGGTTAGCATTAAAAGACTGTATTGAGGTGAATTTACTTACTTGAGTAGAGAGAGTTGCAATCTGAGCTGTTAATTGAGATACAGTGTTATTGTTACTGGCTACAGCTACTCTTAGCTTGCTTCTCTCATTTTGTCAGTTATGTACGCTGGAGGCCATCTCTTCTATCAGTGCCCTTACTTCATTATATGTATTACCCATTAAAGTACCTCCAATTGTAGCATCAATTAGGGACCACTGTATCTCATCCAAACTAAGATAAAAGATCTCAATCAAGAGATTGTCTGGTAAACCATGATGTGGGCATTTTCTAATCGCCTCCTTGAATCTCTCCTATGCTTCATGAAGTGACTCACTACTAAACTTGGTAAAGTTGGTGATGTCGTTCCTTAATTTTGCTGTCCTAGTTGGTGAAAAAAATCTCCTTAAGAACTTCGATGAAAGATCAGCTTAGGTGGTGATAGATTCTTGTGGTAGTAAATGAAACCAAGCTCTTGCTTTACCCTTCAGTGAAAAAGGAAAGAGCTGTAATCTGATAACCTTGTCTATCACATTGTTCATTTTTACTGTATTGTAGTATTAAAGGAATCCTACAATGTGCTCATCAGGACCTTCATTGGGATATCCTCCAAACTGATTTGTTTGAACCATTTGAATAAGGGACGGCTTCAACTCAAAGTTGTTAGCTTGAATAGTGGGCCTCCTTATAGCCAAACCCATCACAATAGGTACTGTATAATCTCATAATGCTCACGGAACTCCTTGTATCTAATTATTACCTTCGTTACCTGCCATCTCTTCTATCCTTCTTCTGTTCTCTCGCCTCAACTAATGTAAAGTGTACTCTATTTTTTAATCTAGTCGTAATATTTCAGCACTTCTACTCCTGTGCATAAAACACTTGCAAAGAGAACAAAAATAACACACATCATCAACTGTACCTAAATTACCAATAGAACTAAAAGGTTTAATATTTCCAATCTCCAACAATGGCACCAAAAACTTGATTCACTTAATATATATATATATATATACTTTCTCTATATTGCTCTATTCTGACCCAGTATACTTGCTGAAGTATTCACAATTTATATATATATATATATATATATATATATAAATTGTGAATACTTCAGCAAGTATACTGGGTCAGAATAGAGCAATATAGAGAAAGTATATATATATATATATATTAAGTGAATCAAGTTTTTGGTGCCATTGTTGGAGATTGGAAATATTAAACCTTTTAGTTCTATTGGTAATTTAGGTACAGTTGATGATGTGTGTTATTTTTGTTCTCTTTGCAAGTGTTTTATGCACAGGAGTAGAAGTGCTGAAATATTACGACTAGATTAAAAAATAGAGTACACTTTACATTAGTTGAGGCGAGAGAACAGAAGAAGGATAGAAGAGATGGCAGGTAACGAAGGTAATAATTAGATACAAGGAGTTCCGTGAGCATTATGAGATTATACAGTACCTATTGTGATGGGTTTGGCTATANTATTATACCTTAAAACCTAAGGATTTAAACTCTTAATTAATTAGTCAACTCCTGCATCTTCCAATTAATAGTAAACTCTAAATTTCAATCATATATCTCCTGATACTATGATTGTCTAATGTCCTAAACCAATTATCCCTAATATCTTAATGAATAATCAATCGCCGAACATCACATTAATTTCTAGATACTTTCTAATTAATTCAATTAACTCTGTTTCCACATTGATTAATCAAATCAATTAGGAATTTCTAACAATCCCTATATCAACTCTTGTATCATTAGGGTTTCTAACAATTATAATCAATTGAACAATTATAATCAAAATCATAGAAATTGCAACCATGAATCATCCACATATCTCTTAATCCTATAACATGAGCACAATCAACATCTTAGCTATCTAGGGTTTCATTAATTCCCATAAATAAATTTAACCAGCCATGGATTTAGAAACAAGAACACAAATACTAATTGAAATTGCAAGGAAATTCACAATTGAAAGCATAAGTAATTCACAGAATTGCATAAGAATAATTGAAATAGATGTCACCAATTCTATATTGAAAAAGATAATCTTCAATTGAAACGTCAAATTGGTCTCTAAGGCAAAAGCAAATTCTTCTTAATGATCTAAGCAATTCTCTTGAAGAATTCTTAAAAAACTAACTAAAAACTATTCTACGACTCTTTAAGTCTAAGTATAAAGAAAGTATGTTCTTTAGTAAAAAAAAAAAACCTCTAATCTTCTAAACTATGAGACATAAGCTATTTATAAGAAAAATTAAGATTGACTCGCGCGACTTGCTTTTATTCATGAAGGCCCACGGTATAAGTGCAAGGCCGGCTTGTAGGCCGACGACATAACCATCAAGGGCTGCTAATGTTTATTGTAGGCTGGCTACAAAAGCCAACTACCTTCAATTCCATCTTATGCATGTTGATTCGAACTTCATTCCTTTACTTAAAATTCCTCTAAATCATCCATAATTCTACTGTTAAATCCTCTTATTCCTAAAATGTCTAAATGAAAATAATTAAGTACCATTTCTTAATGATTTCTATAAAATGAATAATAATTCTATCTTAATTTACACTTTAAAATATGAAAAATATGCCCTTTTCAACTACCTAAGCAGGTCACTCCAAGGAAGCAAGGTGAAATACTCAACTTGCAAAAAGCAATGCCTCACATTGGTATTTACCATGTAAAAGTTGCACCACTATTTTTTGGCTTATGGGGTTAATCTTGTCGCTCATTCAGATCCACTAAAATACTTATTATCATGATCGACTCTTTTAAGAAGGACTGCAAAATGGTTGCTTCTCTTATCAGAATTTGACATCATGGTTATGCCACCTAAGGCTATTAAGTCTTAGGCTCTAGCAAACCTTTTGGCTCAATTTCTTGTGACATAAGGGGCTCCTATCATAGATACAATCCTTGTAGAGTTCTATGAAGGCCCTATGAGAGTAGAACTAGAAGGAGAGTGGCAAGTGCAATTTGATGACTCCTCTAGTAGCACTGGACAAGGAGTCGAGGTGATCTTAACATCTCAAGAAAGTCAAGAGATTCCATTAGCTTTCAAGCTAAACTTCCTATGTACCAATAATGAGGCTAAGTATGAAGCTCTTCTACTTGGTCTCATTTCTGCTCAAAATACCGAAGCATCTAACTTGTGCATTCATGATGACTTGAACCTAATCATTAAGTAGGCAAATAGTGAATTTGCTCTCAAAGAACCAACATTAGCGCCTTATAGGGCTATTGTACACTCTTTGGTTGGCAAGTTCAAATTAGTGAGGTATGAGCATACCAAACAATCTACCAACCGCTATGCAAATGCCCTAGTAACATTAGCTTCCAAAGTTCCTATTCAAACCTTATAGAATAATTTGAATGTCCAAGTTATTAAGAAATCCATCTCATTCATAACTCTACAATAAGTGGACAAGGATGAAGAAGCGTAAGACGATTGGTGTAGTCCCATCAAGTCACAATTAGCACATCTAAATGTAGCTTCTATAACAACCTTAAAGTGCTTTATTTGTATTAATGGTGTCCTATATTTTAAGGGACCAGAAGGTGTCTTGTCTCAGTGTATTTGCGCAAAACAAGCTCATTTGAAGTAAGATAAATACCATAAGATCTAGTGTGGAGAAGAAGGGCTACCCTTATATTGCCACATTTACCACACAGGGTATTACTAGCCAACAATGTCTAAAGATGCATCCCAACTACAAATGAGTTGTCCAAAGTGTGCTAAACTCCCCGACTAAGGAGAATACAAATTTATAGCAAGTGCAGGCGATTGGAGGTGCCCTTAAATTGATTACCTGAAAAAAAATGTTTTGCCTACAAATAACATAGATGCTTAATTAGTGAAGCATAAAGCAAGAAAGTATCTTATACATGAGGTTGAGTTATGCAAGGTTTCATTCATGGGAAAGCCTCTCCGATGTATAGCACCTCCTAAAATAGAAACTATATTATTTAAAGCGCACTTTAGAGATGGTGGAGAACATCAAGGGGGAAGGAAGTTGTACCACTACCTACTTCATATGGGATACTATTGGCTCACCATGGAAAATGATGCATTCAATTTTGCTAGGAAGTGGGTCACATGCCAACAACATGGTGATGTGATCCATGCTCCCGTAATTACATTGCATAGCCTAACTACTCCATAGCCATTTCATACTTAGGCATTTGACTTAATTGGTCCAATAAACCCACCATCCAAAGGGTGTATATGGATCCTTGTTGGGACTGAATATTTCACCAAGTAGGTTGAGGCGATCCTCCTCAAGAATGCAACAAGACATGCTATAGCAAATTTCATAAAGGAGCATATTATTTGCCGTTTTAGGATCCCAAAACTTATCCTTTCAAATAATTGCACCCCTTTCATCAACTCACATATACGACAGTTGCTAGCTTCTTATAATATCAATCATGTGAAATCCATATTATACTATCCAAAGGGAAATGACCAAGTAGAGGCAACAAACAAGACTCTCCTAAAGGTCCTTAGTCGGATGGTTAACAGAAATCATAAAGAGTAGAATGACAAACTACCATTGGCACTATAGGCTTACAGAAGTTCCAAGCAAGGTCCTACTCAGGCAACACCTTTCTCTTTGGTATATTTTCTAAGGTAGTGATGCCTATTGAAATCTTAGTTCCTTCTGCATGCTTGGCCCTCAATGCTGAATTAAAACTAGACAATCTATGTATCCTAGATCTTAAAGCCTTAGAAGAAAGGTGAGACACTACTAAGTGTAACCTTGCTAATTACCAAAGACGACTTAGTACTACCTATGATGGCTTAGTCAATAAAAGATCTTTTCAGCAAGGTGATGTTGTATGTTATGAGCAGAGCATGTGTAGTGAGGTATTCCAGCACTAAAATTTACACCAAATTGGGAAGGCCCTTTTATAATTCATGAGGTCCATGACAGCGGCTACTGTAAGCTCCTCAATCCGAAAACCGATGCAATAACCCCTCTTGTTAACTTTCAATACATTAAAAAGTTTCATTTGCAAATCCAATAATGTATTTGCAATTCACATAAATGAAACATTCAACTTCCATTACTCTATTTCTTTGTGTTCTTTTACTTTATCTTACCTTGTTGTTGCTACAAAGTTGGAGATTTATCTCCTTAGTACATAGTTTTAAGTATATATTCTATTCTTGTCACCTTATTGCTACAAAGTTAGAGATACATCTTCTTAAGAACATAAGGCTAATACATGAATAAGTAAAGAGAAAGCAATATAAGGTTAAGTATTGGGAAATATCCTCTTGACTACTAATAATACGTTTGGCACATGTTACTATTGCTGCTTAATCACGATTAATTATTTTATCTTATGTGCTCAACTTATTGTTGCTAGCAAGTGAGAGCCTCCCTCCAATGCGCAATGTGCAATGCTATGCTCTAGGCTTCACAAGCCATAAGGAGCAAATCATGCTATCATGGCATTTCTTTTACAATGTTGCCGCTAAGGGAGGCATTACCTCCTAAAGCATACAATAAACCCTGCAGGCTTCAATGGCATAAGCCACCTCTAGGCGAAGAAGCCTTATTGTTTAATAAAACTAAGCAATTGAAATAAATAAAGAAAAGAAGGATAGGATGAAAGCAATCAAACTTCATTCAATCAGCAAGTTCTATTTAAAAGTATTGAAAAAAAATAACTCAAATACTAAAAAAAAGGGAGAAGAATGAATGTCAACAAAACAAATGAATATAGCCAAACTACGCTAAGGGTGGCAATATAAACCTACTGTAGACTCAAGGTCTGTATTGCCTAATATATCTTTTACTTCATGATCTATCTCCTTAATAGCACCTTGCAAGGCTTGAATCCTTGCCACTAGCTTCTCTCAGCTTTTCATAGCGGTACGATTACTTAGCAATCTCTTAGCTTTGGCAGCAATAGGCTCTAAGCTACTAACCCTAAATTTTAAAAGATAAGCCCCTTCAACATAGTTAATCAGTTGTTGTAGCTTATCGTCTGACAAAGACCTCTAAGACTTCCCAAGTAGTGATGCAGCTTCCCCTAACATTTTCACCATGGTATTAGCTAACTGAGTCCCCAACATAGGAGACTCATGCCAAAAATCTTAGTCCATAGCATAAAGCCTCTCCAATGGTTCCAGTAGAGGAGAAGGAATGTCAAATCCATAAAAGGATATTATCTCCCTTAGGATGGCTTCTAGAGTTGCTACCATGTCTCTACAAGATAAGTTAGCAATTATATACTTCACCTCCATGAGTCCTTGCGTATAGCAACACATTTGCATAAGTATCACCATCACCTGCCTCATTAACTAACAAAGCAATGTCCTATGCTTTAAGGGAATCATTCAACTTTTTAGTTCAATTATCATCATCATCATCCTTATATTAGATTGGAGATTCACCATAATCTACTAAGTCCTCATCATCATTATCTAAAGTTACTACTAGTGTAGCAAGATCATTCGAACAAACCTCGGAGCTCAAGTTAGTAGCATTGTCCTTCTTACGAATTGCAACAGGAAAGCCCATATCAACCTACAAGAGTAAAGAAATAAAGTAAAAAAAATTAAAAATTAAAAAAAAAATTATACATATGAAATAACATGATGCATTTAATAAAGTTACCTCATGAATAAATGCTTGCTTAGTTTATCTCAAATCCACTAATGTAGGCAAGGGGCAGTTGTTCTTAGACTTTAAAGAAGGATTCACCCCTATTATCCTACTAGGATATTTTGATTGTTTATTAATAGCCCCTTATGCATCTCTGCCACCTTGAGACTTGGGCCTTTGGAGTTTAAAAAAGAATTCGTAATGATATATAGCAGGTGCATGAAGTGTATCACCTACTAATGTAAAGGCATAAGCCTAGAATGTATCTAGGCAATTCATCCAATGTGTTAGCCATCCTAGTGAAGCAACCCCAAAGCAACCAGTAGAAGGAAAGAATAGTTGTTGCTTTCTAGGGTAAATCTTCCTAAAGTCATTCGGAAATAGTGATTGGCAACAAGATTCAAAACTTTCAATTGCGGTAATTAAGCAAGGCACTCCTTAATCAAAACCAAGTTGATACACAACCCAATGGGGAGAGTATGCCATGACTTTCACTCTAAAAAGCAACCAACTGAGCCTTTATTGTCAAGAAGTGAAGGTAAGCTCCCTAGAATACACCATAAAGGAACCTAGCTTGAGAATCGAGAAAATTTTATCGATTTTCCACCAAGGTAACCTCACCATCTAAACCAGGAGGATAAAGTCCATTATTGTCTTCATATCCTGCAATCTGTTTGACATAAGGATGGAATGTGAATTCACCCTCAATGTCAATGAGCCATAGAAGGTACTGATCATCAATCCCTTAACCTAAGCCTACGCTTTAGGAAGAGCAAGGGCAGGTTGGTCTTGTACAATAGGAGGAGAAAAAAGTCTTTGAAACTGCTCGTAAAAGAAAAGTTGAAGAAACCCCAGGTCAACATGTGAAATGATCACATATCAACCTTTCAAACATATGGAAGAATGGTAATACAAGTCTAAGCATCGGTGAAGTAAACCTAAGTAGAATGGACCTAGAGCAAATCGTTTAACCTGGGCAATGCATATGGCTAAGAGGAAGAGTCGTGGACTAATACCTTCCTTAAGCTTTCCAAGGAATATGAATAAGGAAAGCCAAAACACAATGAAAGTGGAAAGTTCATGCCTCCAAAGACAGGACAGAGAACGTATGAGATGAAGAGACAACTACAACACTTGAATTAAAAATAAATAATTAAATAAAAGAGAAGAGAGAAAGAGGATATGAAGGTACTGACTCTCTCCTACAACCTGGGCTTAGAAACTGATGCATGTCCTTCCTTTGTTCCTTAAAGATGTACACGAGCCAAGAAGCAAGACATGGCTTCTTCTTCTTAGTGTGGGTAACTTGTAAAGCACCCATTAAGGATGTTTGAAAGCTGTGCTCTTTGTGAGAGGTTGTCACGACAGCAAGGTAAGCCTGTCTAAAGCTATGAAGATTCAATAGTACAGCTTCATCTTCTAATGTTGGAGTTATCTCCACCTACGAAGTGATAAACATATGGGTTTGAATACTCCAACATAAGATGATTGCCTGCTATACTTCCATTCCACTTGTTTATGAGATCTACAATCAAGTAGAAGTGGCAATAGCATGGAGGACTTTAGCCTTCCTCAGTAAATTCATATATTCTGGCTTCTCTATAATGTATGCCACCCAATCATCCCATCTAGAAGGTAACTCCTTCAAGAACAAGAATTGGGTATTGGAGAGAGGTAGCTCTCTCCCCTCATTTCTAGAGCGCAACATTGAATCTCCCTTGATAGTGTCTCTAGAATCAATACAAGGCTCACACTCGATAAACTAGAGACTACCATTAGTTCGATATGTTGCATAGGCTGCTTAATGCTTAGCTTTATCCTAGAACGTGTCTTTAGATATAATCGCATCCAACCACTTATCCCGAAGGTACAGGATAAGTAGTAGACATTTATCTTGATGCACCAGTAAGTCTTTCATCTTTGCTACTTCAATGCTTTGACTTCGATTGGTCTTCAGCTCTTTTCCTATAAGAGCACAAAATTAATATATTCTCCAAGTCAAGAAATCAATGCTCAATAAGTTGTTTCGATGATAAAGCAAGGCTCAGTATTTAGCCTCATTGGAGTCGTTTTATTCATCCATAGTAATCACGGGCAAGCAATACTATATATATATATATATATATATATATATATTTTCTAGACGAACCAGTGAAAGAAAGATTTTAGTGATTTGCAAGGATTTTGATGCTTATGCTATGTAAGCATAGGAATATAAATATATATTTAAAAAAAGGGGTATACATAAACATAATTCAATAACTACTATTTAGGTGGAAGGACCATAGAAGTTCCCATGTATATGTATATATTTAAAAGAAAAAGGGGGGATGACAATTTGATAATGCATAAAGGATGAAATATTCCATGCGGAGATATTCGGTACAGGGCAAGAAGCATTCAGTCATTTTCTTAGAATATGAATATAAAGGAATTAAACCAAGTAAGATGAGATCTTAAAGTTGGACAATTTGTGAAGGTTTACACCACTCTTGATTGAATAATGGAATTAGCTAATGTTCTTAGTGACCAACCTATGTGAGAAAAGATGCCATGACCACTTCAATTTGGAAAAGACCCATGCAAGAGGATCTCTAAGGACATTGTGAAAACAAGTTATGCTAGAAGATAAAATAAGAATTGAGAACAAGAGGTCTCCAGATCAGCCATCTAATAAATAGAAGGATTATCAAGAAGCAACATGTCTTATTATTTATTTAATTGTACATATGTGCCATGCATGAAAATATATGGGAATCAAAACTTAATGAATTTGATAGGAATTGTTTTGTGATCAAGTTTAAGACAAGATTTTAAAAAATCAAGATAAGAAATAAAGAAATCATGAGTGTTAAGGCTAGAATCAAGTAAGGTAAGGAGCAAGAATTTTAGATGGGTTCTAAGAATATATATATGTTATGAGATGAGAAAGTAAACTATTGTTAAATTTTGACAATCTTTGTTCTTGTAAGGATCATCAAACAAACCGAGCCTAAAGAGAAGAGAATGGATAGGAAATTTATAAGTAGAGTAAGAGTGAAATAAATAAATAAAAGGCTCAGATGGAATTGCTTTGTTTCCTTCAACTCATTGTAGCAGAGAATTGTGGAGTATACTTTCATATTTTATGGTTACAAGTTCAATAAGAAAGATGAAATTGAAAAGAAAAAAAAGAAAGACAAAGAGAAATTGAAAATAAAAGAAAGTGGAGAAAGACTTACTATTAAGATCTCTTATTGTTATGGCTGGGATGAAGTCAAACTTAGATGAAAGAAACGTCAATAGAGGTGAATGTGTATCTATAGTAAACATAAAGAGATTTGAAGATGAACATTAAGATTTGAACCTGACGTGTCATGAATTTGGATGATATCAAGTTTAAAGAAGATATGTTTGGCATGAAAAAAAAAAAAGTACGGTTAAAGATGTGTATCTTATAGTTAGGACTCAATATAGAAGTGACGGAGGCAAAAGGATAAAGATTAAAAATCTAGATTTGGTATTTTAATAGACTTTGATGATATTGTTAGATTGAAGCCAAGATTTGAAATGAGATATTGATAGTGATATTAAGTTGTGCAAGAAGATTTGACGAAACTATTGAAGATTTAATCTATTAGAGATAAGATATTATAATATATTACTCGCTACTAAGGAGAAGATTTATTTTATTATACGATCATGTGAAAAGAAAAATTAAAAAAAAAAAAGCATACTGTACCGCGGAGGCATTACCCCCTATGCCCCTACGTTGTCTCTACGTAGCACAATATAACTCTTGCATGAATGAGGCATACACACACACATATATACATATGCATATACCATGGCTAGATGAGATGTTATGAAAGCTCTAGATTTCTTGTGAATACTCTAATGATTTTATTTTTCTACCAATGATTGTAAAATGAGGAAGAAATACCAAGAAGAGTCACTACATACACATTATTTGGCGAATCAATGTCATGGGAGTAATAAGTCAATAGTATGATACAAAAGCATGTGAAAATATGTGTTATGTGGTAGCAAAATGAATACTAGCATATCATACTCAACTCACAAGTGATCCAAAAGAAGGATCAATTTCATAGATATTAGAAGTAATCAAACAAGCAAATTCAACATTCAGTACGTTTACATAACAGTTGAAGAAACAACTTCTAGAAATATCTAAAACCTCCTTAAATGTATCCAAGGGACTTTTGGTTAGGGGGAAAAATGTAGAGGGCTGAAAATTGTTATATTAGTTATTGGGATAAGTCCATTATTTGTTTAGGCTTGAGCCTTTGGGCTAGGTGATAGGGTCTAAAGAATCTAGTCCATTTCGAGATAATTCAAGAAGATTTGGTTTGGTAGGCTTAGAATAGAGATTATTGAACTGGTCCATTTGCTTCCAACCTTTCTCAAGTAGGGTCATACACTTATAAAGAAGACTACTGACCTTGGGCCCATTAGCTAACTCATTCTAGATAACCATGAATCAAGCAAGCTCCATCTCATCTATTGATCACCTAGATAATCCAATGGCTATCATTATGTATAAGAGCCTATAAATAACCAGCATTTCCTAATCATTTAGAACTCTTAGAAAGATCGAAAAAACAGTTTTCCACTATGAAACCTCTATTCTCTAAGATCAAATAGTATTTAGACAAAAAATTGATCTCATTTTCTCAAGCAATAAGGTAAATGCCTGAGGTCCCCTAAGGCTTCCTTGTCTGTCACTTGTGTATTTGAGACACAAAGATTGCCTATTCCTCCTCCCTGGTTTATTTTCACCCAATCATCCTTTCAAGTGATATTCTCACTTTACTTCTTTGAAGCCATGTATAGTGCTACTCACATAAGACGCATATGACCACTCTAATTAGACTCTTACTTCAACACATTCATCAACACCGACATAACAACCAAGTTTAATATCATGTCACTGTTCAATTAGCAATAAATATATCTGGTAACATAACTTACCAAGCGATACATCAATTTGTACCCAATTTCAACTAAGCCATCGAATAGCACATCAACTTGCAATTAATATTCAGCTATGCCAAAATATCACATAGCACACAAAGTTAGGAGTAGACATAGGTTTACTCAAAGCACATACAAATATCCACTTACTTGGCTAACGCTACATTCCTAATCTTACTTATTAACATAAGCTTCCTCTTCCACAAATTCACCTAGCAAAGAATTATAGGTTATGAGTATATATATATACACTAGTTAAATACTTGCTTATTGATAAGTCATTATAAGCTGATTCTAATTTAGTCTTTAAGTGTGATTCTGAGTTAACTTTTGAAATAGCCTCTTTATACACTATCCTCTTTTACAAATCATAATTTCTTAACTAATTAGTGATTTTTATAAGTTACCGAAAACTACTAAGTCCTGTAAGTTAGGTTCTAAGTAATTTTATAGTAATTTTCTTTAGTAAAAAATCCTTTTAGTTACCATCTGAGCTACACTATTGTCATTCATAATATTCCTTTTATCCTTTAACACAAGTTCTGAGTTTCTCAAGTTAAGCTTGTAACTAAACTTTCCTCTAAGCTACCCTCTGACTTTGTTATCTCTAAGGTTTTAGGAAAACAACCTCTACCCAAGCTTCTAAACCCCCTATTTTACATTTAACTCATAGATTTTGCCTCCAACTTATTCTTTGTATATCATCCTAGTGGAAATTTCATTACTAGAATCCTTTAAATCATCCTCTACCTTTAATCAATTTTATATAAATAGCTAATTTACCAACTTCCTTCTAAGTTACAATTATGGAATCAAATTTAAGCATTAAATAACACTCCAAACCAACCTTCCTCAATTTTATTACTTCTTAACTCTTCATTCATTACATCCTAATCCATCAATTGTTTCAAGTTCATTTAGTTATTCAAACACTAACTTCATCAATTAAGGCCAATTCACCATGTCCCATAACTTCTCACTATATCAACCAATCCAATTATTCTAAAATAGTGCAAACACTTCATTAACTAAACCAACTCAGAATCCAAGTGAGATTATTAAGAATATAAATTATTTGTCACTAAAATTACCTAATTTAGGGCTAAAAAATCACATAAAATTTAGAAAATAGTTTTGCAAAAAATCTCTTCATAGCAAATCAATATTAATATAGGGTAGTTTGCATAAAAATTTCAACAGCGAAACTACATTGATAACCCTATTTATTTCAATATAAAAAATTGTCTGATTTCTCCTATTTCTTAAGGACATATATGATAACTACCAAATTTATACAAAATGATATTTTTCCTTGATTCCATCCATGAAAATATGTAGGAATAAATTTTCTAGGCACTTTTTATATTTTTACAAAATTAATCAAAATCAAACAAGAATAAGACCTCTTTGGAAAATGGAGCTCTAGCCACTAATGACTCCTCTACCTTATCAACACAGCCGGGTGATGGTTGCTATCCCTTATAGTGGTAACCTTTGGTTTCATGCAACTCCCTAGCCATCCGTACACTTTGAAGATCAATTTCACACCCTAATTTTACTATTTTTTCCGAAATTTTTTTCTTTGATCCTTTCAACTCCCTTAGATTTTTCCTAAACTTCAATCTACATAAACAACATCTTGGAGAGGATTCCTAAATTTTCTAAGCTCAAGGATGATAAAAATGAATTTTTTTCTTTCTCTTTTCCAAATTCCAAGCTTATCATGTTCAAACCTATTCTAACTTTGACAGCTATCTAAGGCACTTCCTTGCCTAAACTAGGAATTCCCAGCTATTCCTAAGTGCTTCTCATAATATATTAAGCCTATTTCGACTTAAAACGTAATTTATTGGGTATTTTAATTAGTTTCGGATACAAATATATACATAATAATTATATGTGAGATATATACATATGTTCTACATATTATTTTGTATCATATAATATTTTTATTACATATATAATTTATCTCTAAGGTTTCGTAATCATTCCAAACTATAATTTTGAGTTTCCAATATTTACTAATCGAATCCAGTAAAAATATGTTTTATTTAGATTAAATATTATAAATACTTTATTTTGAGAAATTGATATTAAAATTTGGTTTAATTCAAACAAAATTGTCAAAAGACCCTAAATCATTTCAAACATTGTAATTCATGTTGACCAAATAGTTTGGATATAGTCATTCAACTTAACGTATTTCTTGAGCTTCTGTTAATGACTTTACTTTATTACTCTCATCAATTATACTCCCTAGGTCACATGTGTAATAGAGGTGATCCACTACTCTAGGTCTTAGGTAGTAAGTTGAAGATTGGGTCTTCTATTTTACCCTTCTTACAAAGAGTTTTGTCCTTGAAACTTCTACTTTAGGACTTTTGAGTTTAAATCTAATGCCACACTTCTACTACGTAACTCTAATTTCTACATCACATCACAATCATCAACTTTTGTTAAGATCATAACTTCAATATTCTTTGTTCTTTATACTATTCAAGCATTTATATCTAAGTCTAGGACCATCATTCCTAATTAATTCCATATTCAAATTTAACACTTTGAGTTTAAGGTGTGCACACCTGGCTACATGGAACCTACTCATTGGAGTTTTCACACTCTATTATTCAAATTATCTAGCTCATAATTTCACTATATTAATTCTTTTGAATCAACTTTAGAATACTTATCCAATATGGGATTTTAACTACTAAGGTTCTAACCTTCTTTCTAACCTAGGTTTTGACCTCATACATTCTTTTGTTTTTTAGGTCATGGTACTTTCTATGGTAGATTCTGAGTCTTAATAAATTCAAATTATTGTACCAAAACAACCCTTTTAATTAGGTAAGGATGAAGATAGAACCTATTCAAGAACAAAGGAAAAACATGGAACGAGTGAAAGACTTCTAGCGAGTAGAGAGTAATAAAGCAATATCTTAAGAAGAAGAGAAGAAAGGAGATCACGAGTCAATAATGGATTAGCCCTAACTAGTGGAGTTGGATTTACGTTTCTGAGTAACTCTTTCCTTTCTTTCAAATTTAAAAGGAATGCCATGGGAAGTAGTTGTAACACCCTAAATGGGCGCTTGGTAGTTTTGCCTAAAATCTTCATATTATATATGAACCCATGATATAAAGACCGCCTTGCAAGTTAGAGGTTGCAAGGCTCTAACTAGTAAGTTTTTAAGGGTGCTTATTCAATTAACATGCATCTGCTTAACTACATATATATATATATATATATATATATATATCTATAAGTAATTCAACAATCCACAATCACCAAAATCACAGAGAGTTAGAATCATTTACTAAACAATAAGAAAGGGTATCTAAACTCCAACAATCATGAAGCTACCAAAAACTTTTAAAAGTTTAATTCAACTATCTTACTTGCTTTTCTAAACTTATTGTTTTAGTTTCTTAGCTCAATAGAGTGCTTTACACTCGAATCCTAGCCTAGTCCTAGCTTTGTAAGACCTATAAAAAAAACTATTAGGAGGTAAGCTACATGCAACTTAGTGAGTAACCTTCCTTACCTTATTAAAAAAAAATATCAAATAAGTTATTAATTAAACATATAAATGCATGGACAAGCATATGCAATGTAATAGTATATATAGTCTGCCGGTAACTGTATACAACATAGTTTTCATGCCTACCGTAGCCCAAGTTAGGAAGTATTTAAGCATGTTAGGACCCAAGTATCTACGTCCAATATGAAATCTCTTACCAATATAACCACTCTTAACAATAGACACTGCTTAGCCTTAAGCAGAAGGTGATACTCCCTAGAGCTAAGTAGTTCTCAAAGGTAGAGGCAAGAACATGTCAAATGAAATACGCCGTCTAATAAACAGTCACAATGTATAATATCAATATGGATCCATCCAAGCATGATCTCCCACTCTACCGTGTGGTGCTAACATCCTTTAACTCGTGTTGTAAGATGTAATGCATGTCCAATTTAATTAAAGGTCAAATATTTATTAATTCTGGATTCATAGGGTGATCAAGCAAGTATATTCCAAGCACTCCAATGCCTTACGTTCTAATGCAGCAAACAAGGGTATTTGAAACATCTTAAGATATTTTGCAACCATAGTTCAATCAGAATAAGCATACACAAGTTCCCATATACCCTAACATGCATCAAGTTTAATTATCATATATAATTAGATAGTGCATTAAATACAAGCACAAAAGAAAGTAAAATGGGGAGCGGTATACTCACTTAGCCTTGAAGTTAAGTTTTTCCAATAGTCTTCGGTAGTCTCGAACTTAGTATCATAAATCACTTGAGTAAGGTAACTAAAGTAAATATGACTCATCTTAAACTTAATCTATTCACTAGCGTTGCTATAATTTTCCTATTTCTGCTTATTTCATATCTTGATCATAACTTTCTCATTTTAAGTCAAAATTTTGTGTTCTTATAGTCGATTTTCATTGTTTTCAAGTGTTCTTTCATTTAGTAATGTTATTTTTGGGCTTTGGGGTAAGCAAGGTTTTAGTTTGGGCCTTACAAGTTCATGGGCCCAAATGGTAAGTTTGGTTACTTTAAGGCTTAGGTCGAGTTTTAGGATTTAAGCTTAGCTTTTAATCTTAAGCCTTACACTTAATATTTTGGGTTTCCGTTTAAGTATTTTAAGTGAACTTTTCCTACCCAACACTTTAAATTTTCACCTTGAGCCTTGGTGTTGCTCTTATAGGCCTAAATGGACCTTTTTTATTAGTTTAAGGCCCTTGCCTACTAAGGGGCCTATAGGGGATGGCTTTAATGTACTTTTAGACTTAATAGACCCTTTCTATTTTACTTTTAAGCCTTTTAATTTGAGGTTTAGATCTAGTCATTAAGTTATTGGGCTCTATTCTTAGTTCTTTTAAAAGCTTTTAGGCTTATCTTGCATTTTAGGGCCTTCAGCCCAACTCCACTTATGATTTTGGGCTTAAGCCCACTAAAGGCCTTAAGATAAGCCCATTTTCTATTAGGATTCAGACTTTGTTCTTTTCATTTATTGGGCTTCTAATCATATTTTTTATGCTTTAATAACTAACTAAGCCAGTTTAGACTTAATTTGCATTTTACGACCCTAAACTTGATTATAACTTATTTGAATGGGCCAAATATCCTAATGGGTCCACTAAATAACCCACTTTACTAAGTGTTCCAAATCTGGTTCATTTCATTAATAGGGTTTCTATCATGACCCTTAGGATTACCTAAAATTCTCATATCATGTATGCATCCATGATTTGAAAATCATCTTACAAGTTAGAGATTGCAAGATTCTAAATAATTAGTCACCAAAATTTTTATTTATTTATTTATTTTATTCTTAATTTAATTAACTTACAGCCACATATATGTAACTATGGATATTCGATAAGCCACAATCCATCAAAACTGTAGAGAATTGGTATCTCCTACCAAACAATAAGATTAGGAAATAAAGTTCTAAAACTTAAACTTACTAAAGTCACAAAATTCAAATGTAGTATTAATAATTATATATATAATAATTCAAATGAACCATACAGTCTGTCCTCAGATTCTAATTTCTATGCATCTCGACGTTAGCACTCAACTCTCAGTTCTAACCCATGCACGATCATCTAGCAACCTACAAGAGAAAACTATTAGGGAGTAAGCTACAAGAGCTTAGTGAGTTATCCCTCGTACTATACCAGCAAATAAGTTATCAAACAATTTATTACCAAACATATGAATGCATGAATAAGCAATATGCCAAATAGTATACATGCAGTTGATTGATACTGCATCCAACATCGGATTTAATGCCCTCCGAAGTAAGGGTTAGAGACACATCGGCACCAATCACAATCGGGCTCTAACACTTGGGTTTTTAACCTTATATAATTATATATATATAAATTCTCTATTTCACAAAACAAGTTTCTATTTTCAACAATCAATAGTATACAAATATCTAAGTTTAGTGATGAGGTGGCCCCTACAGTCCACACTCACGCCCTATAGTAGTAATCTCTAGACGTAACCTCCAGCCACCCACGGTTAGCGTCTTCGGCGCCAGTAGAACCCGCAAGCCAAGGGTAGGGTTTTGTTGTACCAATGCTCCTACATTGTACTAATTAAATCATATGGGAATCCATCCCTCCAAAGCCCTTCATTACCAATCGTGTGAGGTAACGGCCCGAACATTATATGCAATGTTCGTACTCTATACATGATCCGTTTAATTTTAATTGAGTTGAATATGATTAAGTCAATTTATGAGGTGGTCAAACATTATCAACAAATCATTCAAATTATGCAACAATCAATTATATAATCAAATCTTCAACTATCACATTTAATAGTATTTTGCATAGTAATCAATCAATATCAGTCACATGCATAACCCGAACCCCCATACATCAAGTTATTAATATTTAATTCATGTGTACTAACTATAAGCACAAAACAAGTATAAAGTCATCGGAAGTACTCACTTGGTCATAAATTATGTCAGGAATTGTAATAGTCTAAAGGTAAGTCGGTCTCAATCTCAAGATCACCTAACATTAGGAGAATATGGAAAGTAATAAGTTTGGGAATTAAATAACTAAACTAGCATGCTAAATTGTACTGTTTACTTAAATCGGTTATTGATTTACGTGAAATCATCAATTCGAGCTTTTTATCGAATCACGTATAACTTTTTCGTTTTAGCTCAGATTGTTATGAACTTATAGCCCATTTTGATTGTTTTCGAGCATATTTTCTCGTAGTAAGGTCTATTTTGGACATTGTGACTCGTAGTTTGAATTGTGATATAAAAATATCACAAAATTTATTATTTTAATTTAAAAAAATTATAAAATGTTAATTTTAGCTTTTTCTTAATATATTTATGATTTAATAATTATTTAAATCATATAATTGAAAATTTTATTATTTTAAGCATATTTTACCTTATTTGCTCATTTTTTCTTATTTTTGAGATTTTAATCTTATTACAATTATTATTATTATTATTGCTATTATTTTTATTATTTATTATTTTCTTATTATTCATTTGTATTTTACGATTTACATATATATTTTCGCATACTTATACTATATTTGATTAATTTTATAATTTACTTTAATTAGAAATTCCTAATTTATGGTAATATATATATATATATATATATACCTACTCCTTACATATTTATGAATTTATTTTATTTAGTAAATATTATTATATCATATATATTACTTAATATTCAGTATACTACATATATACTATATGTTATACATATACTATATATTATACATATATTCACGACACATGTAGATATATATATGTATACATAAAATATAACTTACATGTATATATGAATATATAAATACAAAATACATGTATATATATATAATGTCCAAATACTTATACTTATATATAGATATATACATATGAAAATAAAATTGTATACATATATACATAAAGAGCAATTTTCACGTGTATACACACACATTTATATATATATATATATATTTACTTTGTAAAAATACTAAATACATACTATATGTAGTCTTATGGATACATACATATACCATATATTCTACCTATATACATACTTGTCTACATACATATCTTTATACATACATAAGAGATACATATATATTTGGTTATCTATTTATGCATATATACATGTATATGTAATGAACATTTAGTAAAATACAACAAAAATACTTAGTATATATACATGTACATATCATATAAGATACATATATACACTTAAAATAATTATACTTACCTAAATATATTTAATTTCTTCTTCTTTTCCTCCTCCTTCTTCCTATTTTTCTCCTTGTTCTTCTCAGTTTGGTTTCTTTTTCTTCTTCTTTTGTTTTTTTTTTTTTCCAGATTTTCTTTTCCTCTTTGGTGTGATATGTAGCAAATTTCTTTTGGGCAATTAAAATAAAGAAATAAAAAAGTTTATCCTCTAAAATCTAGCATTAATTAAGATAGGATATTTACTTGATTACTTTGTCCTTTCCCCCTTAAATTTATGACACATGTACATTTATTTTATGCACATGGGCTACTGAATTTTTTTGACTGAAATTCACATGTAAGATAAGAAAAATAGAAGATAAGAAGAAAAGAAAGAAAACAGAAAAAGAAAGAAAGAAAAAGGAAGAAAATAGAAATTAAAAATAAATATATGTAATTTTTCTAAATCGAAAAATCATAAAAATAATAATTATAAATTAATTTTATAATGTTATGAAAATTTATCAATTTAATTGGTACTCATTATAATTATAATTTTTACAAGTTATTGTAATGATTTCATTAAGAATTTTACGTGATTACGCAATTTAGTCGATAATTGCAATCGACTACAATTATATCACTATTGAGTGATATTTAATTATTTTATAGGCTTAAAGTTATGGTTTTAAGGGTTCGATCAAGTTTGGGTTCGATTTTGATTAATGGTGCATAAATCAAATATAGGGTTTTAGTACGCAATTTAAGGTTTTGATCAATTAAGGTTTTTACTACTTATAATATATTTAAATTTATAATTTATTAAATTTTTATCTTGCTCGACTTTAACGACTCATCAAGTCATCTTAGTATTAGGGTTCAATTCTACTCTCAAATAACTAAATTTGTGAGGTTTACAGTTTATAATACTATTCCTAAGGCCTTAATCACTAACTTAACTAGTTTAGGCCATTAACTCATTATTACCCTACTTAACTTGGTTAATTATATCCTAAATCATACTTAACACTAAATAATCATGTTATTAAGGTAATAAATAAAAATTTATAGATTTGAAACTTTCATGAAAATGGTGGCCAAGTAGGGTCCTTCTAGGCCTTCATTCAACTTCTTCCATCCAACACTCATTTTAATGTGTTTCCATGTTTTAATCACATTTCTACTTATTTTAAGCTAACAACACCACCTAGCATAGTGAAAACATGATGGATACATATTAAGGATGGGTCAACATGGATGATACTTAAGGTTTCATGGAGTTTAATCAACATCTTTTCAAGTTATCTATATAAAACTATCTCCTACACCACTAGAATACAAATAGCAAACTAGCTAAGTACATGAATGAATGTGTAATTATAAGGCTCTAAAATGATGTGTACATGATTATAACATATTTATGTAGTATTTCTAACCTTAAACTCTCAAGATATCATAGGTATAACTTATGTGAACAAGAAAGTCAAGTTAAGTGAGTTTCACCTTAGGTTGGCCTATACGAGTTCTAACTTTTCTACCAAAAAATGAAGTCAAAACTTAGTCCTTTGAGGGATAGTATCTATTAACAAGAAACTAGGGTATGTGTGTGATCTTTTGGTGGTGGTGGCTTATCATTTGGTGGCGTATGGTGGAGGTAGGACCAAAATGCACTGATGTATGCAAGGAAGGTTCGATAGCTGCTTTTGTTTTCTTCCCTTTTTCCTTTGGTTTTTGTTTGGGCTTTTTGAGAGTGTTTCCTAGGGTTTTCTATGCATGAAGAATGGTTTCAAATGGGGGTTTTGGAGGGTTGAAATGGCAGATATTGAAGGTAGATTAAAGGGGATAAGAAGGAGCTATTTTGGGATAAAGGTACATGGTCTCCTCTTGGTACTATTGTACCTTGATTGCTTTTTGCCAAATGAGGAGAGATTTTGTCTCCTTAAGGACAAGTGCCCTTTAATTCTCAATTAATCCTTTGTCTTTTGTTTTTAATTGAGTTTGACTTACTACTAATTAAGATATAATGAGAGTTGGTAGATGGATTAAAGGGTAGTTAAGCTAATTAATCGTAATTGTACTTAATTAAGCATTTTAAGCCTAATTAGGGTATAACTAGGGTCTTACCACATTGTATAACTTTAATTAAGTTCATTGACCGATATTACTCCATTTCTTAGAGTCCTTTATTATTCGGGATAGATTAGAGTTTTCGGACTGCATATGAGGCTAGTGATTTAAGATTTCCTAGCAATTGGAGAAATTATTTGCAAATATTGAATGGTTTAAGGATACACTTAGGGTTTACTAGTTTAATTAGGGTTTTAGACTTCCAATTAAGGTTTTACTCAGTCTATTGATATTTTCCAATCATTTTCAGGTTTACAACATATTAGGGTTTTATACGTACGATTAAGGTTATAAGGTTTTACTTTCTTTAAGGTCTTTCGACTTTATTACTTAAGGTTTATGACTTATTATTTAGGATTGAATCGTTTAATTTATAGATTTTATTCTTATATCATTTATTATTATATATTAAGTAGTTCTAGGGATTACTTATTATCTCTTGTATCTGACTTCAAGTTTGATTCCAAAAGTTTACAAGGTTCATATTGTCTCCCCAAGTATAAGGTTGGCATCATTAAGGAGATATTTTCATATAATTCTTTTGGTTTTATAAGATTACTCACTCTTGACTTATAGTCAATTATGATGTAAAACCTAATTAGTGAATTAAGTTTCTTAATCTTAATTACTTGTACACTTGACACAAAATAGGTGCATTTTAGGGCTTAATGTATCAAATTAAGTTGGTTAAGTCCATTAGGTCATCTTATTTAATTATTTAAAGGAATTGAGACAATTATTGCTATTCGAGTATGTTTTAGAGAGTAGATTAAGGTTGTAGGGAAATTAAGCGATTAGTTTCTGATTAATGAATAGTTTTACTATTTAATTAGAGTATACTAGTTGGATTAGGGTTTTCGACCTAGCTTAGGGCTTTACAATTTAAAGGCTCACATGTATTAGGGTTTTAATTAGGATTTTAGTGTTCAAAGGTTTGTTTAAGAGCTATAGTATTCATTTTAAGGTTTTGAATTCATTGTTAGGGTTATCTATATCAATATTCATTTTTGGTTTAGCTTGTCCTTTATCGTTTTCCGGGAGCTCTCCTGGACTTCAACCATCACTCTCTTTCCCATTGGGGTTTGGTGTTAGTTTCGTTAGATTAGGTTAACCATGAGAGTTAACATTAGTTATTAGCATTTGTTTATAGGATTTTAAGGCTTTCGAGTGTAGGGGTCAAACTAAGGTTAAGATCACCATTGAGGGTTTTTGGGGTTTGCATTAGGGTTTTTGAGCATAGCCACTCAAGTTTAAGATTAGTTATCTTACCAACACTAAGGGTATCTTTCGAAAGAATCTATTAACTTCCAACCCCTATTCTTGGAAATTTGCGAGGTTTACATTAGAAGTGGGACCTACAAAGATAAAAAAGTGTCTAGAACACCAACAAGTAAAGCTAGATACCAGGAGGACTTTTACATGCAAGTTTGATTTGTTAAATGGGATGAGGGATCAATGCCCCCTTCCTAGTGGCTTCTAAGCTTGGTACTATATGTAACAACGATTGATGAATTATCAGACAAACTTAGAGGTTGATTGATAGAAGCACTGTTATTCTGACACATCTTCTGACCTCCAATTTAATCAGGGTTACACCTTCAAGTACTTTCTAAGTAAGTTTCTATCATCCAATATATATCTCATTTCTTATGATCACTTAGATTTAGTCTTAACAATATTGTTTTTCAATTGTAACTTCTAACCGGTCTCTCTCCTCATGCATAGTTTTCTAAGTATCACAACTACATCATAGCTAGGGACTTGAGTACTTCATATAGTTTGCACACATATGGTATTAGGTGTGAGTATGGCTAATATGAACTTTTAGCTGACTCAAACTCAAATGAGATTTGTAATGACTCAATATAGTTGGATTTCATTTGAACCAAACAAGACTGACACAACTTTTAGACTAGCAAGATTCATAAAAGAATTGACCATTTATTGAACTTATGATCAATATGACATGACTAGATCAATAGTGAAGACAATAACTCAACATAAAAGATATTAGAGTCATGACAATCAGAGGATTGAATAAATGAAACACAAAAATCATAGATTTGCCATTCCTTTCCAAGCTTACTCATGCGTACTAAGAGCATATATAAAGTTTACTATTTAGTACATGTTTAACCATATCCATACTTTATCCATTTACTTTCTTCTTATGACATGATTACTATAAGCATATAATTCCCGTACCCCTTCCTTGACCTGTTCTTGCTATGTAGAAATATTATTCTTTCATCTCCTTAAGTCATTATAGCTACTTTGGATAGCCTCATACATGCATTCCTATTACCACATTCTTATCTTTATAGAGTTTCCCTAGCTCACAACCTAACTCAATCCATTTCTTTTCTATTCTTAATCGTTATATGTCTACGATTCTTCTACTCAATTCCTTTAATACAACAATTTGTTTTGAATTTACCAAGATTTCCTACTCAATATCAACTCAAGTTCATCAATTTCTCAACAACTTCCTTAAGAATTTTGCTTAAAGCTTACATCATTCCATGTTACTCCTTACACCATGCTCCTTGACATATCTTAGATCTCGTTTCCAACCTTACTTCGATTCTTTATATCCACATAAATACCTTAACTTTTCAATTCAGTACACTTCCAATCCAATTCCTTAAGCAAGTTGTGATACTTTATGGACCATTTTCAAATCATGTTCTGATACCACCTTGTAATGCTCCACTTTCTAAGTATTTGCTCAAAATTTTTTCTCAAACTCCTAGTACCTATCACAACTCGAAGGGGGCTTCAGTCATGGCAATACTGCCATATAATACGAGAAAATCTAAGATTAAGCACCATCATTGATTAAGGGCCTTCAACATACTACAAGAGGTATTTCACAACTATGACTTCCTCCTAATAATTAGCATTAAGTAATACCCGAGCACATCGTATAAAAACATATCATCCAATTAAAACTAACACAACATAAATAAGAGGGTATATAAGGTTTTCCCTTATTAAAAGTCATACAGTATAGGGATAAGTCATTACTGGTAGTTTAAGCTATTTAATAAACCAAGGATACTTAATTAATAAAAATACAGAGTTCAAATATAAGTAAAATGTTCACTTGAGCTCTCATCTTCTTCACATTGATCAACTCCATGCTAGTGCAACTAACTTTGAGCACCTCGTAGCCTGGTTCCAACCAAAGATCCTATTGCAATAACAAACTATAAGGGGGTAAGTTCACATGCTTAGTGAGTAACCTTCTTACCTTACTAACAAATAATATCAAACAAATTATTAATTAAGTGTGTGAATGCATGAACAAACATATGTAATGCAACAGTATATACAATCGACTAGTAACTATATAAAGCACGATTTCTACACCTACCATTTCCCGGGTTAGGAAGTATTTTGGTATGTCAAGACCTAGGTATCTACGTCTAGTACAAAGTTGCTTTAACAATATCATCACCTTTAGTAGTAGATATTGCATGGCCTCAAATAAAAAGCGATACTCCCCGAAGTCAAGTAGTTCCCAAAGGTTGAGGTAAGAATATGTCGTACGATAATAATCTCAATACACAATATTAAATATAGATCCAATTAAGCATCATCTCCCATTTACTGTATAGTGCTTATGCCCTTAAATTCATGTTATAAGATGCAATGCATGTTTGGTTTAATTAAGGTCAAATATTTATTAGCTCAACTTCATGGGTAGCTAAACAATTATATTCAGACACTCCAATATCCTAAATTCTAATGCAGCAAGCATAGATGTTTGAATTATCTTAAGATATTTTGCAATCAATATCAATCATGGTAAACACATATGATATCCTATATACTCTAACATGTAATAGATCCAATTATCAGATGTACTTAGATAGTACACTAGTTATAAGCACACAACAAATAAAATAGAATGCAGTATACTTACTCAGTCATGATACCTAGCAATCCCAATAATTCTTGATTGCATCCAAGTCAATATCCTAGTCACTTGAAGAATACATTTAAAGTCTATGAGTATTCTATTTGTATTAGCTATCTAGGCTTATTGCTTACTAACCCTATTTTAGTTGTTTTCGTAATTTGGATGTATTTTCTTCGTTTTAACTTCATTTTTTGTTTTCTTATAGTCGTTTTCATCATTTTCAATTGTTCTTTCATTTAGTAAGGTTATTTTTTGGGTACTTAGGTTAGCAAGTTCTTGGTTTGGGTGTTGCAAGGTTATAGGCCTAAATAGTGAGTTAGGTCACTTTAAGATTTGGACTTAGTTTTGAGCCTTAAGCTAGGTTTTTGATCTTAGGCCATATACTTAATAATTTGAGCTTCTTTTTAAGTATTTTAATTGGGCTTTTTTTACCCAACACTTTAAATTTTTAATGTGGACTTGGTGATACTCTTATGAGCCTAAATGGGCCCTTTTTCTAAGTTTAAGGCTTTAATCACAAAGGTGCCTATGGTTGGTGTCTTGGATGAGCCTTCGGGCTTAATAGGCCTCTTAATTAACTTATTATAAGCCTTTTAACCTAAGGTTAAGATCTAGTCACTTAACCATAAGGGCTTTAAAGTTAGTTCTTTTTGGTTTTTTGAGCCTAAATTGTATTATAGGGTTTTAGGCTTAAACCTACTTGTCTTTTTAGGCTTAAGCCCAGCATTGGCCTTAAGTTTAGCCTACTTTTATTAATTTTATAGATTTGTTCATTAAAGTTAAAGTGATCATTAACACCATTTTTAAACCTCTAATCATCAACTAAGCTAGTTGAGGGCCTTAGCTACACATCAGCCTACTTAACTTAGTTAATGAAGTCTTAAATCATGCTTAAAACTAAATAAACATGTCATTAAGCTAATAAATAATAATTTATAGATTTTGGTGTCTTCATGAAAGTGGCGGCTAACAAGTGATACTAGGGTTTCCTCTTCCATTTTCATGTAACACAATTTTTTATGGTGATTCTATTAAGTAACTTATAATTGTCAAAATTGCGATTTTATTCATACGATTCTACAAGTTTACAATTTTAGGTAGCTCTTCTGAGTTAACTCGGGTGTAGAATCTTTTTTTGTATAGAAACTTATGTTTTTGACCTAGTTTATCGATTTTATATATCTAAGTTGAATAAACTAAAAAATTAAAGAAAAAAATATATATAACTAGTCTCTTATAAGCCATCAATTATTAAGGCATTACAACGTCTATCTTATCCTATACCAATTTTTTCACCTCTTTCTTTCTCTCTTAATCTTTTATTTTATGTTCATAATTTTTATCTAAGTTTCTACTCCAATAACAAAGTTTACAAATAAAACTATATACTTTATTTTATACTATCAATAACTGAAAATGAGTTGAAATGCTTGGTCCTTTTTAATTTATAGCTTTAAAAAAAAAATGGGCAAAAGTTTAGTTTCAACTCTATTTATCCTTCTTCCGTGCATATTAGATTATATATTAAGAATTTTCATGGAAACAAAAACTTAATTTCTTCATTTTTTTTTAATTTCCATTATGTATTTTAAGTTTTGAATAACTAAGACAAGTATGTCAGTAATTTTTTGAAGCTATTTTATATAAGTTGTAGAAACTTACATTTCTATATTTCGATTTTACGTTCCAATTTCACAGACCCTCTAACAATTTTAGGTAAAATCACAAGTTTGACAATCTTGAAGTAACCTATGTTTTCGCTCATCTATAACTATAACCATAACATAATATTGTGGTATAGGGCTAGGGAAGTGATGACATGCAAACAAAATGGGGTGCTTATCACATCACCTAATGATTTAGTCCTAAAACCAACATTATACTAAACTTTCCTACTTACTAGTGTTGTAACTCTAACTAAAGTGTGTTTTTCTTCCACTAAGTTTGTTCTTAAAGAAACACCCTAAAACATCTAAGACATGGCTATAAGGTGAATATTAAACATCAAATTATAACTTCCTAGCATCATCCTACAAGAAAAACTAACCTAGTTGCTTACTAAAGCAAGGGTATGGATATCCTCCTTATGGGTGTTATGTCTTGAGCTTGTATGTATGTGTCGAAGAACAAGAGGGAAGTGTGTGCATATGGCATGAGGCTTAGTGGTAAGTGGTTTGGTGTGGTGATGGGGTGGCTAATGGTAGGGTATGCAAGGGTAGCTGGTTGAGATAAGTTGGGAGTGTTTTGGGGTTATGTTATTTTAGAGAGCGTTTATGATTGTTTTAAGGTTTAGAAAATGAAGAAGAATGAGGGAGTGGGTGGCTAGTAGTGTGGAGGAGAGAGAAAGGGGACCAAGGAAAAGAAGGACATGGCACACAAAAGGACCATGTACCCTCTTACTTTATTGGCATTTTAGGGTACAAGATATTTTAAGGCCATTAATATTTTGTCTCTTTGTCTTTCATTATGTTTAACTTATAGTTAATTAAGATGTAATGATAGTTGTTTGTAGATTAGGGTTTGATTAGGGTAATTGATAGTAGTTAAACATAATAAGGCGAGATAAGTGTAATTAAGATATGTTTAGGGTTTTGTTGAGTTTTGATATTACACATTAGTTCATCTAAGTACTTACACGTGTACTTAGGGTTTATTTAGGGTTTGATATTCATTTATAGTAATTTGATTTGCGTACGAGCTCGAAAGTTAGAGTTTTTGTTATTTAATGATATCGATCACTTTTATCGTTGGATTTAAACTTAGTGTTAGTGGTTATTCATCATGTTAAGATATTTGATCATTTAATTAGGGCTTAACAATCTTTTTAGGATTTTGTTATCATTCTAGGGTTTTTCAAGTATTAGAGTTCTTGCTCGTTTAGTTAGGGTTTTAGGGCTTCACTCCATTTAGGGTTTTGGTCAAACGTTTAGGGTTTGGTTCTTTCACTTAGGGTTTTATTTTTAAGTCTAGGTGGTTCTAAGGACTATCTAAAGACTTTTCCATCCAACTCCACTTTTGGGTTACTAAAATCTCATAAGGTTCACAATACCTGAAGATGGTTTGTTATTGCTAGCCTTAAGTTAAGGATAAGGCAGAACTTATATTCAACCTGCTCTTTTGTTCTATAAACCACTACTTTCTAATAATTTCTCATTTAATATGACCAACAACAACATAAGCTTCCACATTAGTAAGCCGTATTTAAAGTATAACAGTTACACACTTTTATACAACATAGTATCACTTTTACAAATACATGTTTTTAGATTAGTACAACTATATTAAAGCTCTGGTGAAAGTGTAACAACCACTACTTTCCTTAAAAGATATGTACTTAAGCCATATCATTTAGTCAATAACTTCTCTCAAAAACCCATCTTCAGCTAAAGTTTTCAAAGTCTCCTTGTTACTCTAATTCTTCTGTCTATTCATCTGTAACCTAAGGATAAGAGAAACTTATCCCCTTAGCTATCGCAAGCTGAGTGAGAGTGGATAAACACATAACAACAAGCATAACAATAGGCACATCATTCAAGTAGTTAATCTAATTACATTATCTTATAGTTTCCTAACCAAACAATACAAATGCAATAAGAGTGTGCTATGCTCATGCACGTGACATGCGTCCTAGCCTAGCAACTCATCTGGCTCTGTTTACTTAAACTGGGTATCCGGATAACATATTTAAGAACCTAGTAAACATTTTAGCCTAGCAATAAAAATATAGAGTAGTTGGAAAATCTAACTTATAGCTAACCCAGTAGATACGATGTAGTCTCTATGTACTCAAAAACCCAACTTTTACAAATCAAGTAGTTCACTTGATAAATCTAGCTTTTCATGTGGAAACTGACCTAGCAAGATCTTGGTTTTTAGAAAACTTGCCTTGTAGGTCATTTTCATGCCATGCCATGAATGCATTAGATTGCACACTAAGCAAATCCAAGCACACTTATTCATCACTTGTTCCTTGCCTTTACTTTGTAGTTTTGTTAGCTCTAATATCTCAGTGTCAAGTTCACTTAGGTGAACACCTTAAGAGATAATGTTAATTCCCATATTCTTTTCCAAGATAACACAGATCCTAGCAAATGTCACATATGCATTCATCAACACCAACATAACAACCAAGTTTAATATCATATGACCATTCAATCAACAACAAATATATTAAGTAGCATAACTTACCAAGCGATACATCAATTTGTAGCCAATTTCAGCCAGGCCATTGAATAGCACATCAACTTTCAATTAATATTTAGCTAAGCCAAAACATTACATAGCACACAAAGTTAGGAGTAGACATAAGTCTGCTCAAAGCACATACAAATATCTACTTACCTAACACACACACACACACAAATACATTCATATACTAGGTAAATACATCCTTGATGGATGGTAATTAATTTATTATAAGCCGGTTCCAATTTAGTCCTTGACTATGATTCTAAGTTAACTTTTGAAACAACCTCTTATTATGGTATCCTTTTTTACAAATCATAATTTCTTGCCTAATCAGTGATTTTTATAAGTTACCCAAAATTGTTAAGTCCTCTAAGTTAGGTTTTGAGTAATTCTATGGTAATTTTCTCTAGTAGAAAATCCTTTGAGTTACCATCTAAGCTACACTAGTGTCATTCATAATATCAGTTTTATCCTCTAACATAGCTTCTAAGTTTCCTCAAGTTAAACCCTTAATTAAATTTTCCTCTAAGCTACCCTTTGACTTTATTATCTCTAAGGTTTTTAGGAAAATAACCTATCATGAATTGAGGACGGCCTAGTCGTAGCAGACGTCGTATACTGCATGAAGAACCCTTGATTGGTTACCCTTCCAATTATGAACTCTTCACACAATATACAAGGCTCTACATCTACTAGTTTCCTAAGAACATACAAATCTACATGATATCATTACACAAACATATTTATATAAAATTTAAACTACAAAGTTTACAATATATAGTAATTTAGTATATCTAAGTCTATATTACTGGTAAAACAAAAGTACATAAGTAAGAGTCTATATAATTTGTGCTCTCTTAATACAAATAAAGGCTTGCTCTTGCCTAAGTCCCCAAGTTAACCTGTGGCATCCCTCGGCCAGCCTCTACGAACAAGTTATCCTACAGCAAAAGTCTAAGGGGGTGTAAGCCTAAGCTTAGTGAGTAAAACCCTCAACCATACCACAGGTAAGTTATAAATACATTATATTTATGCATATAAATGAATGGTCAAATAGAGTACCAAACAATTTATATAGTTAACTAGTTCATATACATAACTCAAATTTAACACCCTCTGAAGTCAGGTTTGGAGTATATACGGTACCAATCAGATCTGAGTATTATACTAGAACTTACTTTACTACGGACTCCACATTCCGTACTTAAATCAAATAAGTTTTTTATTTTCATAAAAACCAAGTTCTAGTATAATCGTGAGTGAGCCCTCACAATCCACACTCACCCCTAAACAAAGGCCTCTAAACTCGACCCTTAGTTAGGCAGTTGGTGCCTCCAATGCCTAGTATTCTCGCGAGCCAAGGTAAGGTCATTTTATACGAGTGCATCATACAGAACTAATAAATTAATAATAACAACCCTCGAATAACCTCTATTTACCTCTATGTGATGTGACGGTCGGAATTGTGTCTATGCAATGCATGTACCAATTTCTTTTTATCAGTCAAGTATAATTAAGTCCCAATTATGTTGTGACCACTCAATAATACACACAATCATTTCTATACTACCATGCAACAAACAAAGTATTAACTGTACTTAAGGTAAGTTCACAACTTAACACACAATAACATACACAAGCATTTCCCGACCCCACATAATTGTCAATTAACAATAACATTTAAGTTCACTATCTACAATCACAAACAAGCATGGAATCATAGGGTAAATGCTCACTCGGCTATGATAACTCGCTCTAGTCATAGTAATTAATCGGGAGATCCTCGCCCACCTCGGGATCACCTGATCATTATGATATAATAACGCTAATAAGTAATTAAATTAACTAGTGATTCTAAATATCTATTTACCTAATTCCACTTAAATTACTATCAACTTTTATCCAGTTAGACTTTATTATTAATCGTATGTAACTTTTTCGTTCTATTTCCGATATTTATGAATTTACAATCGTTTTTCATTGTTTTCAAATATACATTCACACGGTGATGTCCTTTTTGGACGTTAAGACTTGTGTTTTACGATATGGACTAAATTTATGGAAATTTTAACTATGGAAACTTAATTATTCTTAATGCTTATATTTATATCCTTTGTTTATACTGAATGATTTAGTTAACCCTTAAATTCTTATACTTAGAGAATTTTACCTTGCTATTACTAATTCATGTACTTAATTAAGTTTAATCTAATTTAGGAAGTGTATTAGGGTTTACTAATTTATGTACTTAATTCTTATGCACTCTTCTTATTTCTTATTTTATAAACCTATGCTTATGTCATCGCTTACATCATCAATCGCTTATATCATGGCTTATGTCATCTTTTAATTACATCATTGCTTACCTCATCATTTATTTACATATGCCTTACCTCATGTTTATGTCATAGCTAAGTGTCTTATGTACACTTTACATAAACTACTATATGCTTATACCTTTACTATACTTATATATATACTAGTATACTTATACATATACTTATACTTATACTTTTACCGTATTTATACTTGTACATATACCCATATACCTATACAGTCATATACGTATTTTTATACAAATTTAGTATGCCAAATTTTCCTCTTAAGAAAACCTCCCTAATTTCATTCATTTTGTGTTTTAAGAGTGTATTTAGCATGGTATAGGTATGTATTGTTAGTATTTGTCCTAGTTTAGGTTATGTACATAATAAATACTTGTGTACAAAGATTTTCATACTTGTATTCCTCTAATATATCCTTATTTACATATACTTAAGGGCATATACACATGCATCTCCTTTCTCTTCACCATGATTTCTATCTTTCTACACCTAAAGGTAGAAACTTTATACATTCTTCAACATGGATACACATAACACCTAACTACTCATCTCATCTAATCTACCTCATCACCTAACTAATAAGTAATATAAAGCAATACATAATAACATAATCACATACCTTAATTTGTTCTTTAAATATGGAGACAAAGTTGGAAAATTTTGAAAGTGAAAGGGAAAGGGGATGGTCACGGCAATGGAGTGGGGTAAGGGGTTAATTCTTTTTGTCTTGTCTTGTGTTTGAAATGAAAAAGATGGTGGGGTCTAGAAGGAAAAGGAGTAGACGGCAACTAAGGAGAAAAGAGAAAAGAAAAGCTAAAAGAAAAGAAAAGAAAAAAAATCATGAGATGGATTAGATATTTTCTAAAGCATTAGTATCTTTTGTTGACTTTTCTAAATATTGACTTTAGTCAACATGTGTTGACTTAGTCAACCTTTTGACCTTGGTCAACATGTGTTGACTTGGTCAACTTTCCATAAGCATACATCATTTAGTATACATAATGTAGTAATTAAGAAAAATTAAGAGAAAAATTAAGAAAAATTAAGAGAAAAATTAAGGAAATAAGGCATTTAGTGAATTGATTAGTAAAAATAAATAATGAGATCTTACTTTAGGTATTTATATCTTATATACATCATTTGGTAAGCTACTTAGTATATCTAATATGCAAAGTATCAATTAGGGTGTTCAGGTTTACTACATTTAACTTAAGCTTCAACTACACCCCTAACTCTATGTAATACTATCTTAATTATGTACTTAGAAGATAAATGTGATCCATAATACATTATCTTAGTTTCTAAAGGATTACTTAAGGATTCTAAATATATATGCATGTTTGAAAGTTATCTCTAATCTTTCACTAATGATTTGGCAAAATACAAATGTTATATTATCAATTAGGGTTTTAGAGTATATTATGATGAATTAGTGCTCGTATAACTTTAAGGTTTTAGTTTTAGGGTTTTTATCGATTTCAAATGAAATCTTTAGTGTTTACATACATTTAGGATAGAAAAAATTTATATGTGATTGACAAGGTACTTTAAGGTTTTCACTTTCATTAGCTTTATCAACTCCTAGATTACCTAACATACTTAAGTTTACTTCAAAAGCTAGATCGAAAAAATTTAGGGGTTTACATAACCTCTACCTAAGTTTTTGAATCTTCTATTTTACATTTAACTCACAGATTTTGCCTCCGACTTACTCTCTGTATATCATTTTAGGGGAAATTACATTACTAAAATACTCTAAATCATCTTCTACCTTCAATCAATTTCCTATAAGTAGCTAATATACCAACTTCCTTTCAAGTTACAATTGTAGAATCAAATTTAAGCATTAAATAACACTCCAAACCAACCTTCCTCAATTTTATTACTTCTTAGCTCTTCATTCATTACTTCTGAATCCATCAATTGTTTCAAGTTCACTAAGTTATTCATATACTAACTTCATCAATTAAGGCTAATTTACCATTTCCCATAACTTCTCACTTTATCAATCAATCCAACCATTCCAAAACAGTACAAACACTTCATTAACTAAACCAACTCAGAATCTAAGTGAGATTATTAGGAATATAGATTATTTTAACCCTTAAATGAACCTTTGAACATTAAAATTCCGATTAGAATCCTAATACATGTGAACCTTTGAAATGATTGCAAAACCCCAATCTAGTGTTGAAAAACCTAATTCAACTATTGTACTCTAATTAAATATTAAAATTATTCAGTAATTGGAGACTAATCGCTTAATTGCCCTGAGACCCTAATCGACCTTCTAAAACAAACCTAAATAGTAACAATTGTCTGAATTCCTTAAACTAATTAGACAAGATAACCTAGTGAGCTTAACCAACTTAATTTGACTTATTAAGCCTTAAATTACACCTAGTTAGTGTCAAATGTACCAATAATTAAGACTAAGAAATTAAATTACATCTCAATCAACTAATTGGGTTTTATATTATAATTAACTACAAATCAAGAATGGTTAATCATATGAAACCAAAGTAATTATATGAAAGTATCTCTTTAATAATGCCAACGTTATACTTAAGGAGACAATATGAACCCTATAAACTTTTGGATTCAAACTCAGAGTCAAATACAAGAGTTAATAGGTAATCCTAGAATCACTTAAGATATAATAATAAAATCCATAAATAAAACAATTGAACCCTAAACAATAAGCCATAAACCCTAAATAATAAGTCAAAAAATCCTAAAGAGAGTAAAACCTTAATTGTATGCATAAAACCTTGAAACCCCTACTATGCAGGAAACCTTAAAATGATAGGAAATTGTCAACATACTGAATAAAACCTTAATTAGAAGCCTAAAACCTTAATTCAACTAATAAACGTAAAGTATATCCTTAAACTATTCACTAATCACAAAATTTTCTCCAACCGCTTAAAAACCCTAAATCACCAATGTCGTACACGATTCGAAAACTTTAATTGATTCCAAATAATAGAGGACTCTAACAAACAAAGCGATATAAGTAAATGAACTTAATGAAAGTGATAAAATATGGAAAGACCCTAGTTATACCCTAATTAGGCTTAATTGACTTAATTAAGTATAATCACGATTAATTAGCTTAACTACCCTTTAATCTATCTACCAACCCTAATCTTCTTAATTATGAAATGGATAAGATCAATTAAGGAGACAAGACAAAAAGGTTAATTAGATAATTAAGATATTTTGAGACAAACTTTTCTAAATCAAGTAAAGGCTCTAGGAGCACATAGTCCCCCCTTGATCATTGCACCTTTTTAACTAATTAAAGCAATATCTTGTTCCCCCTTGTCCCATCCTCTTTATCTGCAATTTCACCCATTCAAAACCAAACCTTAGGAAACACTCTCATGAAACCTAAACAAATACTTAAAAAAAAAAGGGAAGAAAATAAAAGGAGTTGTCAAAGGTCCCTTTGCACATTAGCACCTTTTGCTTTTACCACCAACTTGGGGCTCCAAATCACAAACCACTACCACCACCAAAATGGTACACATACACAATTGTTGTTAATGAATTTTGAGATCAAGGAAAATCCTACAAAAGAGAATGAAATACTTGGTACTAAAGCCAATCCGGTATGGCCACTCCGATGTCTAAGTTAATAGGGTGACTTTGTATAAAAGTATGTAAGTGAAGTGTTAAAGAGAGAGATCTTATGGAGTTTTCTTTCCCATAGTTATAGCTGGCTGTAATGTCTAAGGTAGTTGTTGCAATAACTATTAAGATGCATAGAAGCTTCTTGATTTGACATCTTTCCTAACATGTAAGGAGAGTAGGCGGTTATGTAATATAATTGTGCTTATGATAATTGGTCGCACCATGGATCTAAATTCAAACCAAGAACAAATTTAGGATACTTGGCATAAATGCCATGTGTCATTTTTCTAGAGGCATGCCAAGAGATTCAAACTATTTGGCATATCAGTGGTCGAATAAACGAGTATACCAGATGAGCAAAAACTGACTATCAACATTTGCCCCTCAACTCCCGTGTTCGAGTAGTCGACAAAGAGAGTGATATATATATAGTGCACTAGAGGTGGAGTAGAGTACTAATTGTTTAGACTGATGCCAAGCAAGATAGAAAGTGGGGTAGATCACATCCTAGTCAAAAGGTCACCATTTCTAAACTTTTGCTCGTTCGAGAAACCAAGAAATTGGTGGCATGACATTTGTTGCCTAGGTCATCATTTTGCTGCAAGCCTAATAACTATTAGAAAGTTATCAACCGTCAGCCGTCAGATTTCTATCGCAAAACACGTGTTAGCAATCTGCACCATTACCAAATTAGCATATCATTACTGTCAAAAGCAAACATGTAGTTATGAGGATGGATCGTCCATATATAAGGTATTGTTCATAATTAGATTTAATTTCTCTGGTTGCATCTTAAACTTTCGTTCACTTTCTCATCTTCAAATTCACATTCTTCAACTTGTGTTATTTCATTTCATACAACCATTCAGGTATGATTCACAAAGTTGCTTGTCGACTTACTCTATCCGATTCCCAGGCAACAAAAACTGAGGCTACTTTTTCCCCCCAAATAAGGAGCAAGGTGGCATGTTCTTTGGGAGGTTTAGCCAATAGTATGGAAGTAAGGTGGGATAAACTTGCTCAGATTAATAAGCTTCCTATGGATAATTATCCTGAGGATAAGGAAGGGGAGGTCTTTAGCAAGATATTTGTATAACATAATAGCTTACTCTTGCGACTCTCTTGATGGTATAGCCAGTTCCGTCAACAAAGTTCTTGTCACAAAGTATAACCAATACTGGCAAGATCTTCTTAGAACATAGAACTTGAGGAGGTTGAGAGATGGGGAGAGAGTATGCATCCTAAGGGAGCGCAAGTTCCACATATACCTGAAATATCTAGATTTTAGGTTGCAATTCTCTTTTTTGACTTTTTCTTAGGGCTTCTTTAACTACTTCGAAGTCGTGCCGAATATGTTCTCACCAAACACATATCGGCTTTTGGTGGCTTTTGAGAGAGTTTGTGAAGAAGTTGAGGTCAGGGCTACGCCTCAACTATTTAGGTTTTTCTTCACTATCTGGAGGCAGCCTGATGGGTGGTACTTCACCACTGTAAGGCATAGGCGCAAGTTCATGGATGAGTTAGAATCTAAGATCCATAAGTGGCATGACAAATTCGTGTCAATAGTGTCTAATGAGGACTTAAGCTTCTAGACCCAATGGACTGAGCCAATTCACACAAAAGATATAGATCTGATGTCGAATGATGCAGCAGCAGCAAGAAAAATTCAAGAGAAGAGGAAGAACAAAATGTTCTTCTAGGACACTGAAAGGATTATACAGTGATATGAAAATGGAGACCCAATCTTTTTTGAAAAAGAAGGTACACTAATGAGTTATTGCCGTACTGAATATATCCACGAAGAAAGCCGTTCTCGAGACTTAAGGGGAGAATTATAGCCTTTGAGCCTTGTTTAGCACGAAAAATGTAAGTTCAACTTTCTCCTATCTTTATATTAATTCCTTTACTCGTATCACATATATTAGTATGGGTGAGGTGAATCTTGCCAAGCTACTCACTCAGGCCAAAGCTAAGAAATCTAAGGTTGACAAAAGGGCGACTACCTCAATAAATACCACTCGACTTACTGTAGCAAAGAAAGCCACAAAGGAGGCTACAGCAAAGTAGGCAGATGTACAAAAGATCTCTCATCCTATTAAGAGGCTAAAGGAGAATGAGAAAACACTGCCAATCGAGGATCATTCTAAGGAGGCTTCGGTTATGATTATCCAAACTTCTGTTGAGCCGAGGGATGGTGAGCATTGAGAGACACACCCCGACGAGGAGGATGAAAATGCCATTGCCATAGAAGGCTCATCATTGGCAATTGCAGCAACTTCGAGCGGTGACAAAAGACCAAGGAAGGAACTTGCTAACCAACAACCTACCAAGAAGTCTAGTGACTTAAACGAAAGGGGGAAAGAGGCAATGCATTCTAAAGCTCTCGACATTAGTAGCGCTGAATCCGTCCCTAACAAAGAGGTTGGCGAGTACTTTATACCTTGTTGGAGTTACCAAATTTTGGACAACAACTCAACATTAGGAGACAGGACAAAATCTTTAGCTCTAATGGAAGGGATCATTCTTCCGAAAGACAAAGATATCGCCAAGAAGGATGTTGACAGGGTCGGCAGTTGTAATAAGGCCCATATTATAACCAAATTGTAAGATGTGATTATCCATAACCATTGCTTTTAATTATCACATTTGTTTGAGTAACTAACACATTTCCTTTTCCAAATGAGTAGCCACATTCTGACAGCTATGGATGAGGCCGACAAAGAGGCAATGAAGGTAATATCTTCAGTTGTGTCTGTACCATAGCTAATCATTCTTGACTGTAGTACATGACTTTGCTGTAGAAAGTTGAGGATGCATACAATGCATCAAAGACTAAAAGTGTTATTGCCAAGATTGCGAGGATTAAGGATGAGATGGAGGCAAGAAAGCTCAAGGAAGAACTTGCTATCGAGAAATTAGCACATAACCTCACCACCGATGAAATCTCTAGCTTGAAGGCAAAAATGGAAGAACAGTACAAAAAGTTTGAAGGCTTAAAAGAGGAGCTATAGAAGAAGAAAGAAGAGTATTGGGGCTTAAGCCAAACTATTTACACAATGAGTGATGATGAAGATAAGCTTAGGATGCAGATAAAGGAGTTAGAGACCAATAACTTGAACTTACAGAGCCGTATGGCCAAGTTAGAGGAGATTGTGAGGAGGGGACCATTAGTTAAAGAGGCTCTCGATATAGTCACTCTAAGTCAGCAATACAAAAGGCTTCTAAGCAAGAAGTTGTTGGAGGGGGTTCAAGCAGCAAGAGAAGAGGTCTTGAAGCTTCATCCTAATTATGATCTCTTGTGTCTCAACTTTACTGATGTCGACAACAAAGTTAGTAATGCTAACGAAGATGAAGGTGACGAAACATGTGCTGAGAGTATGAATCAAGGTGACTATGAAGCTCATGCCAAAGAAGTTTCCCGTTTCGAGACCTTAGTTGCCAAGGAAGCCCTAGCCACTAATTTAAAAATCACTCCTGTTGAATTTAAGGATAGGCTATAGGACTTATTGTATTGGCACATTGCATTCTCATGTAATTATCAATTGAAATATATTCAAGGTAATGCCGAGTGATTATAATGAGCAAAAATAGTTGATAGATCTCCAATACATTTAATTTTATGTACTGCACTTTCACGACATGTATATATACGTACGTTGCTTCACACACTTGTTCATCAACATGCTAGTTATTACTTAGCATGTTTTATTTCATATGCTATTTGTTTCTCAGCATGTTTTATTTCACACACCTATCATTTTATACTGTTCATTAACCATTTGAGGAGTGGACTAGCCGCATTACTCGGACATAAGGTTAATTTGTGTAGTTCGTTAATTGCGTTTGGCTAGAACATAGGTCAATTCGTTTGCCATGCAACCTATAACTCATTAATTTGGTAATCATTACAAAAAAAAAACATAATGAGACTTCAAATATAATTCTCATAAATAAGTACTATAGTGTTGCAAACATGTTGGTTGTCACCAAATGAGTGAAGATAGAAACCATCCGACAAATTAATTAAAATAAAATTTCAAATTCTAAGCGTTCCATGCTCGGGCGATGATTGATCCATCTAACCTTTCTAGTTAATAGGCCCCTTTACCAACAACTTCCCAAATCCTCACAGGATCCTCCCAATTGGCACCGAGCTTTCCTTGAGTAGTTCACATACTAGTGGCTTCCATTTTACAACAAACCAAATCTTCGAGTTGAAAAACCTTGTGCTTCACTTTTTAATTGTAATATCTTGTTGCTTTATGCTAGTGTGCTGTGACATTAGCTCTCACAATGTCTCGAATTTCCTCAATAGTGTCTAGATTCACTGTCAATCCAACTTGATTAAGCATAACATCAAAATTATGTGTTTGTAGATTAGGCAAGTCCATCTTAATTAGCAATACAACTTCTGTACTATATGCTAACTTGAATGGTGTCTCTCTCGTTGTGGTTCCGTGAGTGGTTCTGTATCCCCATAAGTCGTTCGGCAATTCATCTACCCATCTCCCCTTAACTTGATCTACCTTCCTTCTTAACCAATGTAATATGATCTTGTTGATGGCCTCAACTTGTCTATTTGTCTGAAGATGTGCTACAAACGTATAATTAAGACAAATGTCATGCTTCTCATAAAATGCCCAAAACTTATTGTCATCAAATTGCGAGCTATTATCTATGATTATTGTATGAAGAACACTAAATCTTGATATAATGGAACTAGAGACAAATGCTTTCACCTTCTACTCGGTGATCTTTGCTACTACCTCAGCCTCAACTCATTTAGTAAAATAATCCACAGTGATAATGATGAATTGTCGTTGGGTAATAGATTTCAAAAAGGGTCCAAAGATGTCTAGCCTCTACTGAGCGAAAGGACAAGGGCTAGTCAAACTGCATAACTCAATGGTTGGCATGTTACTTAGCTAGTCATGCTTTTGGCATTGAGGATAGTACTGAACAACATCCTTTACATCTTCTCTCATAGTTAGACAATAATAGACGAGTCGTAGAACTCGAATGTATAGTGTTTGCGCCTTTACGTGGTTATTACATATGCTACCATATAGTTCAGACAATACCCTCTAAGCATCTCTAGGGGAAAGGCATCGAAGGTAAGGTTGAGGTGTGCCATACTTATACAATTGACCATCAATCAGTTTATAGTTCATAGCTTGATAAGCCAATCTTCGTACCTCCTTTTTGTCGTTAAGGACAGTACCATCTTTTAGATAATTCACTAGATAATCAATCCACGATTCTTCTATTAGGTAAGGAGTTAACTCATAACTCTACGAGAGATTGGGTAAGCTTTTATGTAGGAGAAACTCAATGAAAAGTTTCTCGCTTATCTCAAGGAATGCCATACTGGCTAACTTTGACAGCTTGTCGACAACAATATTCTTACTTCTCGGAATTTTGTGAATAGAGAAAGATAAGAATTCTTCTGCGAGCGTTTGTACCACGAATAGGTACTTACTCATCTCTCCTTCTCTTACAGTGTAACTTCCGGTAACTTGATTTATGACTTACTAGGAATCAGAGAACATTTCCAGTTTCTTGGCACCAATTTCTTTTGCCAGTTTCAATCCAATAATAAGAACTTCGTACTTTACTTCATTGTTACTGGCTGGGAACCCAAATTTTAGAGCGTAATGAACTTTGATATTATGGGGGCCTTTGTCACACTTTGAAGCGGCAGAGTCGTAACAGCCCCACCGTATAAACTATTCTAAGATAGAAGTTGGCCTTACAACCGCCATCCTAGACCTAATCTACATAAGGCATCTACGACTAACCCGCTTTGAAGTAAACAGTTTATAATTTAAATAAATTATTTACCTAAGAAAGTAAGGAAGTATATGTATACACTATAATTCATTTATTACAATTAACGTTTATAATGTTTCACCGTAATATATTTCCTAGTTATTAATTTATTTAGAAATAAAAAATTCTAAAATAAAAGCTTAGACCTTAAAAATATATGTTTGTTCTTCAAATGTTTTTCCTTACTCTCCAAAATCTAGCAGTTACTAACTTCAAAGTAGTTGTAAGCCGCTTCTTAGGCAACACCTGCATAACGTCTATATGGATGTGAGCAATTACAGCTTAGTAAGTTAGGATGGAGGATTTAAAACTATACCATAAACATAATAAGGTTATCAACCAACTTATTAGGTACAATGCATGTTCAAGCAAATGCCATCGCACGACATTGTCTAGCCCATCGTGAGATTAGAGAAATTGTGCCCGTTCTAATCCGGGTTGAGAAGTTGCTATTAATGTAATAGCTCATGACCAAACCCAGGCTTGTGCAATGGAGACACTGCTCCTCCCACAACTACCTTCGAACCATTGACTTCACCCTCACTGCAACCTTCTCTCCTGTCACTTAGTTTGATTAAGGATGAAGAAAGGACCATTATGCAATTCTGTGCTATCCCTTTCGAAGGGGTCAGTATTTAGCCGGAGAATCCTAAGTTTCCCTTAATGGGTTGCCATGCAGGTTCAATTATGATTACAGGTCATATATTTGATTAGGTCTAGTTTAGGGTGATCAATCATTTTATACAAATCATACAATACAAGCTAGAACAACAAATAGAATTATAGCATTACTCATAATCAAGCACATGCACACAATCAACTATCTAACAAGCACAACCAAGCATAATCTCAAGCCTCCAAAATACAACAACGTATTAATCCCAACTTACCTTAACTCCTTGCTCACTTACTCGAGGTTCGGCTCGCTCAAGCTATCGTCGATTATCCCTATAACACAAACGTAGTTTTAGTTTTTCATATAACTATTATAAGTTGGTTTTATCTTATAATGCTTATTGTTATCTTTTGTTTAGGGTTTAATATGTCCAATTGTCTAGGTTCTCAAATCTTTTACAATTATTCTAGGTTTAAGGCTAAGTTTGGGTTCAGTTTTCACATCGATTTCTAAATTTGGTTCTAGTTCAATTTCTAAGTATTGTTTTATACCCGAACTCTAGAAACTCGTTTCAACTCATAATGTGAAATTAATCACATTACTTCTAGATATTCTAAATACCATAATTACCCCTAGTCAGTATTTTATTATATCCGATACACTTAAATCCTTAATAGTGTACCGAATTTACTTTTGATGTGAGAAATTTTTACATTTTTCATATAATTACATAAATTCAAGATTCCTACCAGATTTATTATATATTCCGATTATTTATATAATATCAATTTTTATTCTAATATCTTCTATTTATTATATTTCCAATAATTACATATTATGTATTATCATCTATTATGTATATAATACACATCTAATATTTCTAACACTGTAATTACCATCTCCCAACATCAATTTTCATTTCAAAATGATGTCTAAATTTATCCTAAATCAGATTTTACACCTAATTGCCCTAAATTACCAAATTAACTTAAAATATATTATTTTTCCCTATTACTTATTTATTACATAATTAGCCTAATAATTATATCTAACACCTTAAATACTACAAGTATCATACTTCATTAGATTTCAACATCTTAAAACATATAATTATTCACTAAATCAATACTTAACCATTTAATTACTTAATTAACCCTAAATTACCCATTTACGCCTTATTTTAAGGCCTAAAAATTATCTAAAAATTTTGAAAATTAATTTTTGAAAACAGGCTTCATAGCACTATTTTATATCATGTAAGTAGTCTACACAAAAATTTTGGACTCAAAACTACACTCCTAAAGTCATTTATTTCTAAACCGAAACATACTCGATTTTGTATGATTTCTTAAGGACCATATATCATGGGATATATTTTCATCAAAATAATATTTTTCCTAAAAAATAAATAAATAAATATTCTTAAATAAAAAAATTCATAATTTTATAGAAGTATTTACTATTTTTACAAAATTACACAAAATCAGGCTAGAAATCGAACTCACCGGTCTCGGTGGCTCCGGCCACCGATGGGTGTGTCGGCCCACCTAGGCGCTGCCATCACTGTGTAGTGGTGGTGGCCGTCCACTCTCAGTTGCTCATTGGGTTTGGGTTCTCCTTAGAAGCCCTAACTACACAAATTTTTTGTGATTTTTTCTAATTTCCTAATTTACTCTCAATTTCGCCTCTCTCTATTTTTCTCACTCTCCAAACTGACCAATGAGCTTTTGAAATTTTCTTGCTATTTCTAGAGTATTAGGGAAATTATTGTGTATCAATTAGATAAGACAATTGCCTTATCTCTTCTTTTTTCTACTTTATATTTGTTGCATTTTAATTGGTTGATTTTGTTTCTTTAATTCTAGATTGCTACGCCTCCATTCTAGATTTTTTCTCATTTTTCTTGATTTTTGTTGATTTTTTCTTAATTAATTACGAATTTTATTTAATTATTTATTATTATTTTAGCATATTTCATGTATTTTTAAGTAATTATGCGTATTTCTATCTACATGTAAATTCATATATATTACAAATAAATATTCCTAAATATTATTTAAGTCATTTTATGATTTTTAGTATACATATAATTTATCTCTAACGATTCGTTAGTTATCGGAATGCATTTTATGCATTTTCAATAAATAACAAGTTATATACTTAAAATTTGAAAATTTTATATTCTTTTATTTTATTGCTTATTTTCTTAAATTCGAACTTACGGGATCATTTTACTAATATTTCTAGCTTTACTTATAATTTAAGCTTGATTGGATCTTTCAGCCGATCGAAACCCTAAGTGATTAGTTGTGGGACTTACAACCTTGAAGAACTAGGCCTGTACTACTTCCTTTTTGTGTTGAAGAACCATCAACATAAAGAAACCAAATAGGTTTCTTAACAATCTTCACACAGTCTTTCTCTCCAGCGAATTCGGCTACAAAATCTACTAGTACTTGGGCCTTTAGTACCATTCTAGGTTTATATTGTACACCATGGGCACTGAGCTCTAAGGCATATTTCATTATCCTCCTCGAGGAGTCAAGCCGCTACAATGCTTGCTATAATGGTTAATCAGTGAGGATAATAATCTAGTGAGCTTCAAAATATGGTTTCAACTTTCTCGTTGATAGAAGTAATACAAATTTTTCAATCTTTGTGTACCGAAGCTCTGGCCCCTACAGAATGTGACTCACGTAATAAACAAGTCGATGCTCTTTGCCATTAATTCGAACCAGTACAGAAGAAAGTACTCAGCAGCTGATTGATAGATACTAGTATAAATTTTCTCAAAGAATAGGTGCGAGAGTATTGTAAACCTTACAACTAGTCACTCGAGGTTTCGATTAGTTGAAAGATCCGATCGAGCCTAAATTATAAAGTAAAACTAGAAATATTAGTAAAGATGACTTCGTAAACTTGAAATTAAGAAAATAAGTAATAAAACAGGAGACTATAAAATTTTCAAATTTTAAATATAATAATTGTTAATTATCAAAAAGGCAAAAAATATAATCTTATAATTAATAAATTACTAGAGATAGATTATATGTATATTAAAAATCATAGAATGACCTAAATAATAATTAAGAATGTTTATATGTACCTTACATGTATTTATGTATAGGTAAAAGTACACGAAATTACTTAAATTGGCTAAAAACTTATTAAATAATTAAAGAAAATTTATAATTAATTAAATAAAAATAAATAAAAATTAGAAAAAATAAGGAATGATCTAGATATAGGTTGTGGCAGCTGGGGAAAATAAGAAAATAATTAGCTAATTAAATTAGAACAATACACAAGGCAAATTGGAACAAGATAAGGTAGTTGTCCAATCAAATTAATGCACAATAATTTCCCTAAAGCTCTATAAATAGAAAAAAAAAATTCAAAAGCTCATTTGGTTAGTTTGAGAGTGAGAAAAATAGAGAGAGGTAAAATTAAGAGAAAAATTAGGGTTAGAAAAAAAAATAAGAAAACTGTGCAATTAGGGCCTTAGAGGGGAACCCACACCAGACGAGCACCTGGGAGTAGATGGCCACCACCATCACACAGTGGTGGTAGCGCTTAGACTAGCTAACAAGGCCACGGCGGCCGGCGGTGGCCGAAGCCACCCATATCGATAAGTTCGATTTCTAACCCGATTTTGTGTAATTTTGTAAAAATAGTAAATATTCTTAGAAAATTATGAATTTTGTTATTCTAGAATATTTTTGTATTTAGTTTTTAGGAAAAATATTATTTTGATGAAAATATGTCCTATGATATATGGTCTTTAAGAAATTATGCAAAACTAAGCATGTTTCGATTTAAAAATAAATGACCTTAGGAGTATAGTTTCAAGCCCAAAATTTTCGTGTAGACTATTTAGATGATATAGAACAGTGCTATGAAGCCCGTTTTCAAAAATTAATTTTTGAAATTTTTAGATAATTTTTAGGCCTTAAAATGAGGTATAAAATGGGTAATTTAGGGTTAATTAAGTAATTAAATAGTTAATTACTGATTTAGTGAATAATTATATATTTTAGGATGTTAAAATCTGATGAAGTATGATACTTGTAGCATTTAGGGTGTTAAATGTAATTATTAGGTTAATTATGTAGTAAATAAGTAATAGGGGAAAAATAGTTAATTTTGTAAAGTAAGGTAATTAGGTGTAAAATCTGATTTAGGATGAATTTAGACATTTTGAAATAATAATTGATATTAGGAGATGGTAATTAGAATGTTAGAAATATTAGATGTGTATTACATACATAATATGTAATTATTGAAAATATAATAAATAGAAGGTATTAGAATAAAAATTGATATTATATAAATAATAGGGATATATAATAAATCTAATAGAAATCTTGAATTTATGTAATTATATGAAAAATGTAAAAATTTCTCATATCAAGAGTAAATTCGGTACACTATTAAGGATTTAAGTGTACCGAGTATAATAAAATACTGATTAAGAGTAATTATGATATTTAGGATATCTGAAAGTAATGTGATTAATTTCACATTTTGAGTTAAAATAAGTTTCTAGGGTTCGGGTATAAAACAGTACTTAGAAATCGAACTAGAACCTAATTTAGAAATCGATGCGGAAACTGAACCCGAACCTAACCTCAAACCTAGAATAATTGTAAAAGATTTGAGAACCTAAATAACTGCATATATTAAACCCTAAACAAAACATAACAATAAGTATTATAGGATAAAACTAACTTATAATAGTTATAAAAAAAAAAAAAATTGAAACTATGTTTATATTATAAGGATAATCGGCGATGGCCTGAGAAAGTCAGATCTCGAGTGAATAAGCGAGGAGTCGAGGTAAGTTGGGATTAATACACTGCTGTATTTTAGAGGCTTGAGATTATGCTTAGTTGCGCTTGTTAAATAGTTGGTTGTGTGCATGTGCTTAATTATGAGAAATGTTATGATTCTGTTTGTTGCTTTGGCTTGTATTGTATGATTTTGTATGAAGTGATTGATCACCCTAAACTGGACCTAATCAAATATACGACTTGTAATCATAATCGGACTTGCATGGCAACCCATTAAGAGAACCTAGGATTCTCTAGCCAAATACCAACCCCTTCAAAAGGGATAGCGCATGATTGCATAATGGTCCCTTCTTCATCCTTAACCAAACTAAGTAACAAGAGAAGAGGTCGTAGCGAGGGTGAAGTCAATGGTTCGAAGGTAGTCACGAGAGGAGCGATGTCTCCATTGCACAAGCCTGGGTTTGGTCATAAGTTGTTGCATTAAAGGCAACTCCTCAACTCAGATTAGAGCGGGCACAATTTCTCTAATCTTACGACGGGCTAGATAACATCATGCAATGGCATTTACTTAAACATGCATTGTACCTAATAAGTTAGTTGATAACTTTGTTATGTTTATAGTATAGTTTTAAGTCCTTCATCCTAACTTACTAAGCTATGGTTGCTTACATCCCTATAGACGTCATGTAAGTACTGGCTAAGAAGCGGCTTACAACTACTCTAAAGCTAGTAATTGCTGGATCTTGGAGAGTGAGGAAAAACATTTGAAGAACAAACATATATTTTTAAGGTCTACGCTTTTATTTTAGAATTTTTCATTTCTAAATAATGTAATAACTAGGAAATATATTACATTGTAAATGTTAATTATAATAACTAAATTATAGTGTATATATATTTTCTTACTTTCTTAGGTAAATGATTTATTTAAATTACAAACTGTTTACTTCAAAGCAGGTTAGTCGTGGACACCTTATGTAGATCAAATCTAGGATAGCGGTTGTAAGGCTAACTTCTATCTTAGAATAGTTTACACGGCGGGGCTATTACGACTCTGCCGCTTCGAGGCGTGACAAGTATTGGGGGTGATGTAAGAAATTCCTTGAGCTCGTTGAAAGCTCTTTCACAATCATTGATCCAGTTGAATTCATTTAGATTATTCAAAATTTTAAAGAATTCTACGCACCTATCTACACTTCTTGATACGAATCTGTTGACGGCGGCAATTCACCCGGTGAGTTATTACACTTGCTTAACTGTGCAAGGTGACTTCATATTCCTTATGGCTTCAATCTTTCTTAGATTGACCTCGATGCCACTTCATGTAACCATATACTCGAGAAATTTTCGTAATGTTGTGCTAAAGATGCACTTCTGTAGGTTGAGTTTTATACTATATCTCCTCAATGTGACAAACGTCTCCTCCAAATCAGCGAGATGCCAATCTTCCTTCATGCTCTTCATAATCATGTCATCCATATATACTTCAACATTCCTATGGATCTAAGATTTGAACATCTTTGTTACTAATCTTTAGTATGCGGCACCAGCGTTCTTCAGCCTAAAAGGCATCACCATATAATAATATGTTCCAAAATTAGTAACAAAAGATGTGTGGACTTCATTGTAAGTCTCAAACTGTAGTAACTTTATGTGCCAAGGTATTGCTTCCTTTAAAATTTTTAGAATAAAGGGGCTCTTTTTAATTTAGAACTGTTTGCTTGGGGCAACAAGGGTACTGACATGTAAAGGACTCGCATGGTGCACCTATTGCGGTTGTTTGCCTTTGTCATTCCTTTTGAAAGTAGGAGTCAAAGGTCCTATCATATTCTCGGCTTACTTTCTTTGCAACTTGGGTGAATAAATGAAATCATCGCTTTTTTCAGTGTTGTCATTACCTTGGTCTTTGTTTTAGGTTAGATTTAAGTGAATATTACTATGGAGGAGGTTAAGGATTTGCTCATGTTTTTTATTTAATTCTTAGTTTTCCTTGTCTAAGTTAAGGCAAAGTTGCTCGAGCTTAGTCAACTGTTATTCATCAGTATGCTTTCTCCCCCCTTCAGGTTGTTGGGAGGTAGTGCCAGCACCTGCACTCTTAGATACTTTAGTCCTAGCCATGTGGGTGTGTTTAGGAAAAAATAGACAGCGCCAAATGTTGTTAGTAAATTTTAGGATCAAGGAAAATTTGACAAAAGAGAATGAAATGCTTGGTATTAGGGCCAATTCGGTGTAGCCACTCCGATGCCTAAGTTAATAGGATGACTTTGTATAAAAGTATGTGAGTGAAGTGTTAAAGAGAGAGATCTTATAGAGTTTTCAGACCTATATTTATAGTTGGCTATAATGTCTAAGGCAGTTATCGGAATAACTGTTAAGACATGTAGAAGCTTCTTGATTTAACATCTTTCTTGATATGTAGGAAGAGTAGGCAGTTATGTAATATAACCATACTTATAATAATTATTCGTGCCATGAGCCTAAATTCAAATCAAGAATGGATTTAGGATACTTGGCATAAATGCCATGTGTTATTTTTCTAGAGGCATGTTGAGAGATTCAAACTATTCGGCATATCGGCAGCTAAATAAACAAGTATGCCAAATGAGCGAAAATTAACTATCAACAACAATGTATTTTCCTATTGACAAATCCTCTCTTCTAAAGGAGTATGTTTCGATTATATTTTTGAGAGAAAAAGTTAGAGTTATGTAGACTAGTTTAAGGTAAAACTTACCCAACTTAAGTTTTTTATTTACACTAGTTTTACTTATGACATCTTGAGAGTTTAAGATTAGAAATACTATATAAATATGTTATAATCTTGTACAAGTGATTTTAGAGCATCATAATTACACTTTCATTCATATACTTAGCTAATTTGTTTCTTACATTGTAGAAGTATAGGAGATAGTTTTATATAGATAACTTAAAAAGATATTAATAAAACTCCATGAAACCATAAGTACCATCCATACCATCCCTTACATGATATGTATCCATCTTGTTTTCACCATGTTATATAATATTATTAGCTTAAAACAAGTAGAAATGTGACTAACAATAACGCATTACACCAAAATAAGTGTTGAATAGATGAATTTGAAGAAATCCTAGAAAACCCTTACTTAGTTGCCACTATTGATGGACTTAATGAGATGTAAATTTTGATTAATTAGTGTAATGATATGATTAATTAGTGTTAAGTATGATTTAAGATGTAATTAACCAAGTTAAGTAGGGTAATGATGAGTTAATGGCCAAAACTAGTTAAGTCAATGATTAAGACCTTAGAAATAGTATTAAAAACCCCATTAATGAAATGAGACAAATTTGGAACACTTAGTAAAATGGGTTATTGAGTAGACCCATTAGGATATTTAGCCCCCCATTTAAATAAATTAGAATCAAGTTTAGGATCTTAGAATGCATATTAGGCCTAAACTAGCTTAGTTAGTAATTAGGGCCTTAGAAATATGATTAGGAGCCTAATATATGAAAGAACCAAATCTGAATCCTAATAGAAAATGGACTTATCTTAAGGCTTTTAGTGAGCTTAAACCCAAAATAATAAGAAAAGTTGGGCTTAAGGCCCTAAAATGCAAGGTAAGCTTAAAAGCCCTTAAAAGAACCAATAATAAAGCCTAATAACTTACCAACCAGATTTGATCCCTAAATTAAATGGCTTATAAAATAAAATATAAAAGGCCCATTGAGTCCAAAAGCTCATTAAAGTCATCTCTTATAGGCTCCTTAGTAAGTTAAGGCCTTAAATTAGTAAAAAGAACCCATTTAGGCCCACAAGAGTAACATTGAAGCCTAAACTAAATGCTATGGAATTTGGATAGAAATTAAAACTTAAAATACCTAAATAAGTACTCAAAAGGTCAAGTGTAAGGCCCAACACTCAAAATTAAGCCCAAATCTTAATGTAGTCAAACAAATACCATTGACTAGCAAACTTGTTTGGCCCAAAACGGATTGTTACAAGTCTAAACACCTTAAGAGGACTTCACTAAATGAAAAAACACTCGAAAATGATGAAAATGAACTATAAGAATGTGAAATTCTGACTTAAAATGAGAAACCAAAATATGAAATAAGCAAAAATAGAGAATTTATAATGAAGCTAGCGAATAGATGAAGTTTAAGATGAGTCTCATTTACTTTAATTACCTTATTCAGATAATTTAGGATACTAAGTTCGAGACTACCAAGGACTATTAGAAATACTAGACTTCAAACGTAAGTGAGTATACCAACTCCTTTCTTATCTTACTTGTGATTATAGTGTAAAGCACTACTTAATTATGTATATACAAACAATGAATATGCTTAGGGTTGGGATCATATGCATGTGTTTGTTTTGGGTATACTTGTTTGTTAAAAGATGATAATATGTATGAATTTCAATTGGATGTTGCAGTAGTAATTAGAGCCTTGGATTAACTATAATTTATATTTGGTTAGTTACCTATGAACCAAAATAATAACTATTAGACCTTAATAAAAATCGGCCATGCATTGCATGTTTATGCATTATCTATACAAGGCATCAACACTACATAGTAAAATAGAAGATTATGTACGTTGGATCAAGTATTATTATTTTGTGTATTGTTAATTAGCATAATGCACTCATGTGACATGTTCTTGCCTTAACCTTTAGGATCTACTTGGCTCTAGGGAGTGCCGCCCTCTACTTAAGGCTAAGTCGTGTCCGTTGCTTTGGGTCTATTGAATAAGAGATGAAAATGCTTGGACAATAGATGTAGAGACCTAAGTCTTGACGTGCCTAAATACTTCCTAACTTGAGCAACGATGGGCATAAAACTGTACTATATGTAGTTACAAGTCGACTATATATACTGTTTACATTACATATGCTTGTACATGCATTCATATGTTTTATAAATAACCTGCTTGTTATTATTTGATGCTAAGGTAAGAAGGTGACTCACTAAGCTAGACGTAGCTTACCCCTCAATTGTTTCTTTTACAAGTCTTACAAAAATGGGGCTAGGTTAGGATTCGAACACATAGTGCTCCATTGGGGTAAGAAAGTAGAATGATAAGTTTAGAAAAGCAAATAGGATGGTTAAATTAAACTTTTAAAGTGTCTAGTGGCTTTATGATTATGGGAATTTAAATATCTTATCTTATTATTTTGTAGGCGATTCCAACTCTACCATGATGTGTAACTTATGTATAAGATATATATTAAATATCTTAAATCACATATAGATATATATATAGTTAAGCAGATGTATGTAAAATGAATAAGTACCCTTAGAAACTCACTAATTAGAGCCTTACAACCTTTGACTTGTAAGACAATTTTCATATCATGGGTACACATATAATATGAAAATTTTAAGCAAAACTATAAGGCTCCCTTTTAAGACGTTACACAAGACTGATGTGGACTAGCTATGCATTCATAACCATTACATATGCTTATCAACCGATCATTACCTCTACTTAATCTAAGTTTAGGATCTAGGTGGAGTTGATCCTAGTTACTAGCCCTGCTATAGGCAAATCACGCATCGTCATATAATCCATTAAGGAGCTATCATAGGACAACTAGTAAATGCCTAGCCCTATTAATTTGCATTGTATATGTATAAATATCATATGTCTTATTAACCAATACCACATTTTCTATTCAATTCATGTCAACTCACTTCATGATGTGTAGTTAGCTAGATATTATGCATCAATACTTATCGTTATCAATGGAGCACTATAACTTGTTAAGGAATACAACAACCTTATACTGTATCCCCAACATGTGCATGACCAATAGCATGACCAGGGGGTATCGACGACGATTAGGGAGCACCTAATCCTAATCCTATTCTGTCTCATGGCTTTCCACTTTAAGGTAGATTTAGAGTTCGCGGAGGGGTTGCTTGATAAAGGCATGGTCATGGTAGCCACAACTAAGACATACCATCCTAAGGATGGCATTTTGTCGACTTAGGTGACATTGGCTCTAGCTACATCTCCAGTCCCAATTCTAGAGTTAGTTCCAGTTCTAAGGCTAGTTTCAACTCTTACATGACTTTAGAGTTCCACCATCAGATGGCACTCCTAACTCCCTCAACTCCTCATAGGTAGCGTTTAAGCTACTTACATTCGTTTATGGGAGAAGGTGTAACTCAACTCGAGATAGCTCCCCAAGTGAGTCTAGTACCTTCTCAGGATCTTGACAAAGCCTTTAAAGTCTCCATTATGTTAGAAGCATTTGATGTTATTATGGGCTTGCAAAGCATTTTAGCGGTCCAAAAGGAATTAGATGGAAACGTCATATTTGTAATTTTTTTACCAAATAGAAAACAAAGCAATATGGTCTACATGTACTTTTATAAAAATATTTTTGGACCTTATAGTGAATATCGAGATATACTGCACATTTTCTATGTTACAAAATATTGCAAAATCCATAACTTCTACATAAACTCTTAATTTCTATTGCAAATTGGACTATGTATTGGAGCTTGTTTTGGTGCCTTTAAGCAAGTGGAGTTCATTTAGTGGAAAAGAAAGTTTGATTATGTGTTGACTATTTAACTCTTTTGTAAGGAGTAATGTATTTTTGGTTAACTTTGTTATTTGTTGTTTTTTGCACATGAGCTCTAAAGAGAGTAAATGTGTCACATGCACCCTCTTTGTATTTGTAATACTAGTGCATGTGCCTTCCTTATTGTACAAATGGGTAATTTTTTACACTATATGCACTTTTAATGTAAGAAATGGGAAGGAGTAAAGGTGTATTCACTCTACTATAGGTGAAATATTTTTATATAGGACTCTTTTTGTAATATTTTTGAAAATGTGCCTTGTATTCATATAAAACTCTACTACATTACATGAGAAATGATAACTAGATCCATTGAAAATTTCACCCTTATTCAACATTGTGTTATAGACAGTAGACACCTCATATTTTACCCTTTCATTTTCTTTTTTATTTTTATTTTGTTTTGTGTTAGGTTTATTTAAAAAATTAAAAAATTGAAAAAAACCTAAATAAAAAAGGAAAAATAGAAAACTATAAAAAAATTTTTAAATTAAAAAAATACAAAGTGAGAAAAGTGCTCAAGTCGAGTTAATTAGTCATTTGGGGTTAAATCAAGTAAACTTCAAAAAAATATATATCTAATTTAATAAATTCTAAGTTTTTCAAAATTGAGCTTCAATAGAAAAAATATTTTTAAGAAAAAGTCTAGTGAAATTTGAAGTCATGAAAATAGGCCTTGATCTAATTTTTTTTAACTGGGCTAATATAAGACTCAAAATTTATTAAATTTAAAAATTGTATTAAAAAAGTCTTTAGTATGTACATTTTGGGCTATATAAGGAGGTTGGGGTCATTTTCAAATAATTTGGGTCGAATTGGGCCTGGGTTTGAAAATAAAAATTAAAGTTAGGCCTTACTTAAAAAAGGTTGAATGCAATTTAGGTTCATATAATAATGAGAAAATGGGAATAGGTTAGTTGGCAAAGGCTTATGCGTGCAATCAAGGTGGTTATGGGTTTAAGTCCCCTGAGTGCCTGTGGGGCATTTTTTTATTTCTTTCTTTCTACATAAGTCATGTGCATGGCACATGACCAAATTTCCTTCCCTAAACAAGTAGCAACAGCAGTGAAGGGGAAGAAAGGAATGTCTAGCCGAGCTTTTAAGGGTGTATCTCATTAAAATCTTTACTGTTTTTCAATTGATTTGTATAAGATGCAATCTAAATCTAATTAATCATTAGTTTTATCAAGTTGTTTGAAAAGATAACAAGGGATCAAAAATTAGATCAATTTGAATCAAACAAAAACACCTATCCATGGCTTGCTAACTTAGATATGAAGCTTTAGAATTGAAGACTTATAATAGTGTTTAGGTAATAAAAAGGGGGTCGAAAAATCAATGGACAACAACCATCATCATCATCCTTACCATCGGTCTCCTATTCTTCGCCTAATCTAAACAATCACAGTAGTAATAAGTTGCGCATGACTTTATGTGCAACAACACATTAGACCTTCCCTCTTTCACACACTCAAAATAGCTCCAATCACTGTCCTTACTTAACAAAATAGTACTCATGCATAATCAATACCCAATCTTGACCGACCCCTTCCTCACATCCTCTTGTGACTACAACATCAACTATACATAGACTGCATAGTCGACCTCACTCCCATTAACATCTTAACTTTGTTCTTCTTTTGTATAGGTTTTAGTTTTAAGTGTCTAAGTTTTCATTTTTGAGTATTATGTGTACATTATTCGCATTGTATGATAGAATAAACTTATATAATTAGCATATATTATTGCATGTTTACTAAAACAATTCTTTTTTTTTTTTACAAGTTTTATTATTTATCAAATTAGTGTCATAAAGTTAGTCCTTATGAAATTGCATCTCTCATATATTTGTGTTAAATTTGCATTCACATCTTTTAGTTTAAAATTTTGCATTTTTGTTAAGATTGCATTTGCATATTTGGAATGAAAGATTGCATTTTTAAAGAAAATCATGTATTTTATTAAGATTTGCATATTTTTAAAAAAATCATACCATTTTAGAATAAATTGCATTTTTAGATGACATTGCATCTTTTTAGTAAAAATTGCATTTTTTAAAGAAGATTACATTTTTTTAGAAAAATTGCATTTTTAGATAAAAACTACATCTTTTTACAAAAATTACATCTTTAGGGTACGACTACATTTTTTTCTCAAGCTTCATGTCTTTCATTGAAATTTGCATTTAGATTAAATATCTTATACGATTTAAATAGGATTGCATTTTTTAATAAATTAGGCATTTTAGTACTTTTTTCTAGAAAGAAAATCATTTTGCTACTTAGTTGTGTTTTCTAGAAAATGAAAACCTATAATTTGATTTTCTTTCTAGAAAAAAGCTATATGTAATTTTTGAATAAATTATGCATTTTAGTGCTTTAATAAATTAGTGAAATCCTTTTATTTTCACATATAACAAGACTAAATTACCCTTTCTTATGTTTTTGTTTCTCTCTCATCATAAAACTATATGTAATTTTCTTAGCTTTCCACTAATTTTCATAAGTTTCTTTCCAATTTTGAAGAGAGAAAAAAAAAAGCTCCAAAAAAAAAAAAAGATTTCCACTTAATTCCATTCATTTCATCTCATTACACACAAATTCTTTCCGCTTTCAGTTGATTTCCTTACTTTTTCCTTATTTCTACCCATCCAAACACAGTGCAAGTTTCAACAGAGCATGACCACCTGAACACACAGCACAACGCACATCGTTCTCGCGATTTCACTTTCGCCCGGTTCATCGTTGCAAGATTCAATATCCAGGTCTGTTCTTTACATACTTCATGTTATTGTTGTTTCTGTTTGTTGGGTTATAATAGATTCCTAGTTCTTCCTGCTTTCTCACGCAATTTGATTCCATAACAAGCCATATTTCTGGTTTGACAAATGACAGGGAACTGTAAATTTGAAGTCGGCAGCTTAATTATACACCATACTGAATGCCTTTTTTCACAAGACCCTGCGGTTATTAACCCCAATATATCAAGGAAATTATTTTATTGAATTTTCATGAAATTGCTTCTTTTTTTATTTATCCTTTCGTCTACTTACAAATGACAATAGGGATAGGGAATTAACCACGATCTTCCATCCCCAATTTAGGTCAGTGGACATGTACTATGTTTCTATTCTGCGTCCTTACATGTGCAGCATGTGATTGGGAGGAATCATGACGAAAATTAACATTCTCTACTTAAAAAGTGTTTAGCGTCTTTTATTTAGCTTCTATCTCATTCCATTGAGTTGATATAAAATATTCCAATCCTTTTTGAATACTTGAAAATATAGAAGTTTTTCTGGCCAAAGAACAATACAGATCATGGGTTTCTTTAATAAAGCTTATTGTCAACCGCTTGGACAATAATTTTCGAGCTTAGACCGTATATACTTCGTCTCAGGAACCAATACATTGGATTGGCAGTAGCCTTCTCAACTGTCCTTCCATGGATCGTTGTCTTTTGCATTGATAGAGGAGGGCTTTGTTTATAACATAAGAGGACAGTCTTGGACCTCTAAGTTGGCCATTTCCCAGCGCCCCCACCCCACCCCACCCGCCACACCACCTCCCCCTCCCCC